>PVIU01008177.1:60203-85531 GCA_004026605.1 Ondatra zibethicus | reverse complement strand
TCTGACATAAACATGTTACTGTTTATACAATGTATATGTCTAAAACTTCTGTTTTCACAAACCCAAAAAATTCTCGTGAGTTCCAGGGAGCCGAATTGAAGGAGCCACCTTAAACAGGTCAGATACATCCCCCTCAATTCCCTGGTCCTAAATTTTTTTTTTCTTAAACTTAACTTTGTCCTCTGTTCTGCCAATGCCTTAACCAGGTGTAAGAGACACCAGACATTTCCATGCCACAAACACCGGACAGGAGCAAAGAGACCAGCTATGCCAGGATGTGACCTGCACCCTGCCTTCTCAGGTTCCCCCCAAGACAATGCCCACAAATAAGCAGGAAGCAGTCTTGAGAATCCACCACCCCAATTCCTTTGACCTGTGGTGCCTAACTGCCCACTTTTTTATTATAAAAAAGAGATGGGAATGTAATGATTGTTCTGTCTCTTTAAGAGACAAGCCACGCCCACTTCCTCCCCCATCCACTGAGGCAGGCTGATCTTCAGCTTCCAGCCTGAGCTCTCTCTCTTTTCCGTCTGGAATTGAAAAAAGCTGCACCATGCCACAAGCCACAGTGGGGAGCAAAAGGCTGAGACTGAAAAATCCTCCTCAGGGGTCCATTTGCCTATGCGCTGACAGTAGTTAGAAAATTCCCACAGACAGTAGTCAGAAAGCTCCCATAAAAGTGGAGCTGGCAGGACACCGGTGGAGTGAGGGTAAGAGCTAAGGCCTAGGGTTTTGGGGCCTCTAAAAGTCTTCCACCTCAGGGGGGACAGACCTGGATGGCTTGCGACCCACAGCTGAAATTGTGAAAACCCGCGAAACAGCGACACCACAGGCCTATAACGGGGACATCTCCCCCTATAGGCGGGGTGCAAATCGGCGCGAACACCGCAGGACCCATGAGCCGGGCGTCCCCTGACACTGGGTGGGGTGCTATGGCCTGGCTGGATCCGGTGGGGGTGACTCAGAAGCCAGAGAGGCCAGAGGCTGCTCTGAGAGGCTTTTTACGGTGAGGGAAAAAAAAGAAAAGAAACAGAAAAAAAAGAGAGAAAGAAGGATCTGAGGGACCCTGGGCCCTCAGTCATGGGTGGATTGGCCCCGGGCCATTCCAAACACAATTTAAGCTGAGGGAAGCAACCATAGCAGAATGGGGGAAACTCACCAATCGAAGCCGGTGGTGTGAGTATAAATCACACTGTAGAAATCTCGCTCAGGCATATGGAACACGTGGTTGTGGGAAAAAAAAATACCTGGTTCAGGATCCTGACCCTGGGAGAGAGGTTCAGGGCAGGAGAGCCTATCCGAGTCACGGCACCAAATGAAATGGAAAAATTAAAAATGCTGCAGGATTCCCAGCAGCAGTAGGCAGCAGAAATGCTGTAGGTCCCCAAGTGGTGGTAGCAGGTCATGTGGCCGCAGGCAGCGGGCCCTGACAGCAGCCAGTCCCAGGCAGAGACAGTTGCCAGTCCCTGAGCGGTGGCTAGTCCCAGGCAGGGAGACACGTGGCGGGCGGGCAAGAGACAGAGACATGGATAGGCACGCCATGCAGAGTAAAGTTGGATATTTATTCAGGGAGTTATGGAGGGAGAAGTGTGAAGGGGAGAAGAGCAGAGAGAGAGAGATAAGCAGGGGAAGGGTGGAGAGAGAGGCAGAAGCTGCCTCTCCGAGAAGAAGATGGAGAAGAGAGAGAGCACTCAGGCTGGAAGCTGAAGATCAGCCTGCCTCAGTGGATGGGGGAGGAAGTGGGCGTGGCTTGTCTCTTAAAGAGACAGAACAATCATTATAGTGTGGCTGTCTAGGGAAACAAGGAAGACTAATGGAAGGCCAGAGGGTGAAAAGGGGGTGGGTGAGGAATCGGGGATATGCTCACTGTACAGTGTGTACTCTGAAAATTCTCCTTATGTAACACAATACCATGTACAATGAAAACTAAAGGTGAACAAATGAATAATAAGAAATGCACTGTCCCTAGGTTACCCCTGAATTTTCAGTCACTGTCTGAGTTTCCCCCCCTTAGACATTTTATTGGATTGTTTGTAGTAAACTAATTGAGACAACGGGAGCCGACTTGAGTGCTCATTTTCCAGCTGAGGGTAGACTGAGGCTGGAGTCCGAGACTTGCCTTTGGGCCCTCTGCCCCTCACTGATAGGAAGCCTTCCAACACAGAATTCCTAGTGTTAGATTCTAAGGGACTTAAAGGTAACAAAAGTCTTGGGGTGTGCTTTATTAAATGCCCAGACTGTCACACTGTCCAGCAGAAAGTGCTTGGTCTCACAGTGACTCTCTCACATTGGCAAAGGTCAGTCCAATCTGTCAACAGCTCTGACGACATTGTCCTGTAAATACAAGCTTTGTCCCAGAACAGCATCTTAGTGGGAAGTGGCTGTTCCCCTTCTCACATCCCTGCATTAACCCAAGGAGAAGAGAATGCTTATACTTCCTGTGGGCAGGGAAGTGCTTTGGGGGTGTAGCTCATACCTCTAGCTCCCAAATTTTCTTCCCTGTGAGAATGACCTGGCTACACAAACCTGATGTTAACAAGGTCACACTTAATGGATCTGGCTGGCTATGAGCCACTGGGGCCCCGTGTATGGGGCTCTCTTGGCACAGGTGTCTCCTCTCCTCTCACAGAGAACATGGTCTGCCCTGGCTGGGTGACCAGTTCTGGTTCCTCTCTCAACCTGTGAGTTGTGAGCTGCAGGCTGCCATTTCCCATAGAGGCAGGAAAGAGACCCCAGCCAACAAAATGGCCATTACTTAAAATCCCTAGTGACATTTGAAGCATCAAGTTCATCTTTTCTGCTTATCCTACAGGTTAGGGTCCTGGGTAACAGTCACATGCCCAAGAATCTCAACAAGGGATGAAAACATTCTCAAAATATTTACATTGCTGTCAGAGGTGTAAATAGTTCCACGATAGGGTCTACCTATCTCTAGGTGGACTCTGAGTCTTAATCCTACAAAATGTAATGCCAATGTCTTAGTCCAGACTGGTGAAATCACCAAAAATCAACCCGTAAAGTCACAAATTCCCAAAGAGCAAAATCCAGAAAACATTCTGGAAATTTTTTTTAATTATTTGAAATATACTTATGTACCGTTTTAAGTCCAGACATACTAATGAAACACCTGTAGTTTCAATACTTGGGAGATGGAGGCAGGGGAATTACAAATTTGAAGTCAGGCTGGGCTACATATCAACCCTGTCTCAGAAAAAACAAAAACAAACAAAAAGCAAGAAAGAGGGGGCAAGAAATTTATTTACTTTTTAAAAGGATAATTATTTAGAAGCAAAAATGGCGGAGCTCGTCATAGACCACTTGGACAATAAAACAGACAATAATGTCATTCCTTCATCTCTACGCATAAATGCTATAAAGCAACAGTAGCCATTACAACAGCAAACAGACCAGTGACATTCAGAAAGAAAGGTCTGGAAAGGCAGAAGGCACAAGCATACCTCACGCGGCACTGGCGAACTTCCTGATGGGATGGGCCACGGTGGAAGATGAGCCACACAGACAGCCATCACCTTGGCAGATCATTCGTGTTCTGTAAATTGCACTGAGGACCTCATGCCTGCTAGGTAAGCACTCACTGGGAGCTCTTCCGCAGATGCTATGTATTAAAACACTAACTTTCTGAGGTGCTCTCTCCCCTCCCCCTCCTCCTCTCCCTGCCTTTTCCTCTCTTCCCCTCTTTCTGCCTCTCCTATTTCTCCATCTCCCTCCCCTCCTTCTATGAATGGTGTGTATGATGCATGTGTGTTTGAGACATGGCCTCTTTCTGCAACCCAGTCTGTTTGCTCACAGGCCTTCTGTCTTTGCCTCTGAAGTGCGGGATTCCAGGCATGCCCCCCTACACCCTGCTGTCCGTGCTGTCCGCAAACCCACACGATGCCTACATGCGCAGTCAGCCTTGTGATTGTGGACTTTCAAGTCATCAAATTTGCCCAAAATACAAAACAGATTAGCACTGCCTAGCAGCCTTTTCATAATTTATACCTCCAGCACTCGAAATGATGTGAAGATGAAATATATAATACAGTGAACTGGAAAAAAATAGTACTGACTGTCTAAAATTGTGGGGGGAAACTAAAACAAAAATTGGACATCTAGAAAGGTGTGTAGCCAGTATAGACTCGAGCACTTACACAGAGGTAGTCTGGAATGGCTTGCCAGTTTCCAAGACCATTAACTAGTTTGGTCTTGCATTGTGATGCGCAACTGTTTTCCCCCTTGTAGGGCACAGCCTTTCTGAGAGCACCTGCCATTATTCTGTTTCTGTACTGTGCTGTCCATTTTGAGGTTTGTCTATGGTTTTCTGTGCACCAACAGAAACATTCAATCACTCTCCCATCTTCCATGACATCTTCTATATTGTTTTGAGTATAGAGAAATCCGCCGACCCTTGAGCATTCAGGATTTCGGCCTGATCACACCATCGTGAGTGAGATCCATTCATGAAGCCTGGGCTTTCTCCTAGCAGAGCTCTCCTCTCCCTGGCCCGTCTCTGATGTTGCTTCAGAGGAAGCAGGGTGAACTCAGTGGTGCACCACTTGAGGTTTTAGAGAATAACTGTATTAAAAAATATGTTTGAAGGAAAAGTTTGTAATATCTTAGTTTGAGCTCACTCCCAAGGAACATAGCAATTTCCGTTTATTTCACAGTTGCCAGGTCTGGAGGTGGGGATAGGGAGGGGGCAGATGGACAAAAAGTCCAGCTAAATTTGAATTTTTATAAAGTGTAATTTTTGTAAGAATTTTGAAAAATTTGGGGAATATACTTATTTTATGAGACTTACTTAAACTAAGCAGTATGTGTATGTTCATGAAGGATTTGGCTTTTAGAGTAATTTACCATTTTAAGCAATACTTGAAAGGAAAAGTATCTAGTGTCAGTAACATTTCTGGTACCAAGCTTGGCATCTGAGCTGAGTCCTCAAGAGCAAGAAAGAAATGGGTAGGAGTTGCATTAGAAATCAACCACAGGCAAAAAAAAAAAAAAAATTCCCAACCAGAGTGTATTAGCTTCCTGCGGTTGCTGAGGCAAATTGCCACAAACTTGGTAGGTTAAGATAAGGCAAAGTCATGCTCACAAGGTTTTAGAAGCCAGAAGTCTAAAATCAAGGTGTCCACAGGCTGTGCTACCCCTCAGGAAACTTGAAGGGAAAATACATTCCTCTCTTCCAGCTTCTGTTCATGCCAGCATTGCTTAGTTTGTGATCATTACTATTAGCTAATGGTTTTGTGTGTGATAGTATATCACATAAGGACACTTTCTCCCAAGCACACATTGTACATGGAGTATATTCCCCTCCACGCTTCTGTACCCTTCCCTTGCTAAGTTCTCCTCTCTCCTATTGGTCCCCTATTGATGCGAGAGAATTGTCCGTATTCTGTCAATCATGATTTAAATAAACGCTGATCTTCTTCTAGATAATCTGTCTCTGTCTGTCTGTCTGTCTCTCTCTCTCTCTCTCTCTCTCTCTCTCACACACACACACACACACACAATCTATATAATTTTCAGGTATCTATATTAAAAACTAAGAACCACAAATGACAAATGAGGTAGTATGTGATATTTGTTTCTCTGAGACAATCTTAAATCGCTTAATGTGATCATTTCCAGCTGTGTCCATCTTCTGCAAGTGACATAATTTCCTTCTTACAGATGAGAGCACCCCACTGTACACACAGACCACACCGCCTTTATGCATTTCTCGGTTGCAGGATGCTTGCGATGGTTCCGTACTTAGCTGTCGTGAGCAATGCTGCAATAAACTGTGATGTGAAGTGTCTTTGTGTATGCTGACTTGGAGGGCTTCGGGGAGGTTCCCAGGAATGATACTCAGGTGGAGTTGCTGTTAGGCGTTCAGAACCCACCACACCGTCTCCACAGCAGCTGGACAGGTCTGCATTCCCACCAGCAGCATGTGAGGACTCTTCTTGTCCATATCCTTACAGAGTATTCAGTGATTTGCCTTCATGATGGTTGCCATGTAACTGGAGTGTGGGAGTCCACAGAAACAGGTCCACTCCACCTTGACCTAACATGTGGGGGCCCACAGCACTGGGTCTGCTCCACCTTGACCAAGAGTCAGAGAGTTTAAGCCTATCTTGCCCTTTTAAAGTTATTGTCAAGAGGTCTGACCTAAAGAGTGGCTACAAACAAGATATCTTGACCTAGGGTGTGGTTACTTGGTGTTTTGGGTATTAAGATGGCTCCCGGAGGTAGAACCGTTCCACCCTGACCAAAGGTCAGAGAATTTAAGCCTATTTCTGTTCCTTGGAGGTTTGACCCAGGGAGTGGCTGCCTACAGAATGCTTGGTGTAAGGTGTAGTTGCTGCATGTCCTGCCTAAACAACAAAATGCTTAACTTAGGATATAGTGGCTTAATGCTTTAGGTATTGAAGCAGGTAATTGCTCTGTTTATTTTTTGTGTGCTGTTAAAGCAGTCTCTTGCCTTCTTCCCTGCCCCCTTTTTGGATTGGAGTATATAAGCATATGGAAAATAAATATGTGCATATTCAGTATTCACTGGATTGCTCTCCTGGTTCTAGCCTACGTCTCTGTATTTCTTTTGTATCTCTTTCCTCCTACCTAGTTTTTCTAATTCACATACCCCTACCCTGGATCATGTAAACCCCACTGAGGCTGAACCCTGACACTGGGGTGGGATGGAATCTCAGTGTTTGAATTGCAGTTCTCCAATGGCTAGTAAGGCTAAACATTTTTCTCACGTCTTTCCTGGCCATTTCTACTTCATCTCTTATAAACAGTCTGTCCATTTCATTAGCACAGATGTTGCATGGGTTGCTTGAGTTCTCGTTTAGATTTTTAAACTCTTTGTGTATTACAGATATCAATCCTCCGTCATAGTGAAGAGTTTCTTCCATCCTGTAGGCTGCCTTTTAACCTGATTAATGGTCTCTTTTGATGTAGTTCCATTCTTCAACACATGGATATCTGGTATTGGCAGCATCATTTGTTGAAGAGGTTATCTTTGCCCAATATATGTTTTTTTACTTTCCCAAGAATTAAATGGCTGTGACTATAAAACCATATTCTATTCTGTTAATCTACACAAAAGATCCTAAAGACTCTACCAGAAGCTACTAGGATCTGACCAACACTTTGGCCAAAGTGTCAGGATGCAAATCAACATGGAGAAATTAGTAAGCTTCCTGTGTACTAATCACAAGCAGGCTGGGAAAGAAGACGAGGGGTACTTCCACTCACGATAGCTTAAAAAAATACCTCAGAATAAACCCAGCCAAGGAAGTCAAAGACCTCTGCAACAAAAACTGTAAAGCATCGACGAAATCATTGAGGAGGTTATTAGAAGACGGGAAGATCTCCATGTTCGTGGATGTTGTGAAGATGCCTGTGTAATGGTCTGTCCTATCTCTTTAAGAGACAAGCCATGCCCACTCCCTCCCCAATCAGCTGAGGTGGGCTGATCTTCAGCTTCCAGCCTGAGTTCTCTTCCTTTTCCCGTCTCCCTCTCGAAGAGGCAGGTTCCATCCCTCCCTTCTCTCTCTCTCTCTCTCTCTGCCCCCTCTCTGCTCTTCTCTTCTTCTCCCTCTTCCCTTCCATAATCCACTAAATAAATATCCAACCTCACTCTGCATGGCGTGCCTATCCATGTCTCTGTCTCAAGCCAGCGGCAATGTGTCTCCCTGCCTGGTACCAGCCGCTTTTGGAGACCTGTGGTGTGGTTCATGGCATACCCATCTGTCTGTCTCTCCTCATGGCCTGCTGAAATCAGGGAACTGCACTGTCCTTGCCTGGGACTGGCTGCTCTAGCCACCACATGGCCTGCTGCCACCACTCGGGGACCTGCAGCAGTTCTACTGCTGCAGCCACCAGGGATCCCGCAGCATTTTTTTAATTAATCCATTCCAGCCTGCACTCCTGAAAGCAAGCCACAGATACAGTGCAACTTCATTCAAAATCCCAGTGCCATTCACTATAGAAATAGAAAGAAAATAAAATTTTACTTTTAAGTTTTTACACTTACAGATCTTACAAAAGATCTCAGATATTCAAAGCGACCCTGATGAAAGAGATCGATCTTGGAGCTCTCACCATTTCCAGTTTCACTAAGGAGCCTGCCTTCGAAGCAGCAAGAGAGAAGGAGACACACAGATTGGTAGAGGAACAGACTTGAAGGTGCAGCCACAAGGGCTTACTGCTGAGTTCTAATCAAGGGAGTGGAGAGAGGAGACCATGGAGGAGCTCTGTGAAACCTTACATTCTTCTAGTGTAACAGACCTACTGACAAGCAGCTAGCCTTTGAAATAACAGCCACTTCTTTCAAGCCCTAATGTTGGGCCCTGACATTCTTTCGTAAATGATTGCTATTTATTAACCAAATTAAGTAAGGATACAAATAAGGGCTAACTGCTAGTCGGCAGCCAAGGGTTGGCATGTGATGGGATTAGCTAAGACTCTCCAATCACAGACAAAGAAGGAGCAGGTTTGGCTTGTCCCGAGGAGCAGTTGGTGGAGTAGGTACAGTCTTCAAGACAGACATACTCTTTTCCTTACACTCCAAATGGAGTTTTAACAAAGGCACCATACTTCAGAGCAGGGTTGTAAAGCATAGACAAGACATTGATGCGGTGAAGGGTGATGGCCCGGCTCGTACCTGTTGACACTCACTCCTGGGGCAGGGTTACGCGGCAGGTGGTATCTTTCAAGCCAGTGATAAGAGCAACCCAGAAATGATTTGTACACTGATGTTCTCTACCACCCAGCGTACATCAATAAATACCAGATGGCAACAGGTCAATGATTTCGCAGCAGGCTGGACAGAGATAAGTGTGATGAAGAGAACTCTGACAGGAGGCGGTAGGAGACAGGCTCTACTCTGGGTTCTGTCCCTGTTAGTTGAGGTCAAGTATTGCGAAGGGCAAATGAGACAATGGATGAGGCTCTCTGCGAGCAGGGAAGATCCAGGTCTTTATGCTTAATATAGGCTCGGGATTTTTTTTTTACCAAATTTAATTAAATATTCATAACTAATATAGCCATAAAACAGCAGATTTATTTAGCAAGTCGTGATGGATTGATCACTGGGGATTCATACCTGGATCCCTGATCTATATTCAGATGGTGTTAATCAGGAACGGAACGGGCAGCTCCATCTGTCCTCAGCCCAACACACAGGACTCTCTGGCCTCCAGCATGATATATCAGGGTCATACAGTCTCAAATATTTTGCAGAAAACTTCATTAAAATGTCAAATTTAACATGAAAGACATTCATTGCCTGGAATTAGGACTTGAAAGAAATAGCCATTACCTCAAAAGCAATGGGGTCTGATTGAAACAATAATAAAGTACAATGGTTCTTAGAGTCTTTATATAAAATAACATTTCTCTTGGAGCTTTTTTTGTCAAGCAAATTTCACATTCTAGATCCAGCCATCAGCCACATGGATCCTCTGAGCTCCAACAGTTTAACATTAGAAAGAAAATGGTACAATCTAGTGACCTGTCACATACAGCATCGTATAAGCACAGAAAACAGTACGGATTATAAATGCAAACATCTTCTTCCCCACCAGTCTCATCAATTAAAGTTACTCCCTAAGAAGGTAAGCTCATAAGCCACCATCCTAAAAGATGCACTGCCAATGTCTCTAATTCATGGCAGGACTCCTCTTCTCACGCCATAGAGATTGATCTGAGAGTTATGGTCACATCTTCATTTACTTTCAAAATTCTGAACTCCATCTTACTTTTTGTTTTCATATGGTCCTATGTTTTGATAGAAAAGATTAAATTGTGTATGTGATTTAAAATCAGTATCTTCTGAGACTATGGATCTGGATCGTGCGTGTCGCACAGTATTTCATCATATAGAACATCTCTCTGCCTGTGCATCTTTGAAATAATGTACCATAACCATGACTATTGTAGCAGCTTTTTAGCATTTGTGCATATTAACATCAAAATCTACTGATTTGTTTTGGTGATATTTTGTTTGTGATCTAACAAATAAAGCTTAAAGATCAGAGTGCGGAGCTATCCACACCACTTAGCCATAGAAGTCAGGCAGTGGTGGCACACTCCTTTAATCCCAGCACTAGGGAAGCAGAGGCAGAGGCAGAGGGATCTGTGAGTTCAAGGTCATCATGGGCTACACAACATTAATCCAGGCTAAAAGAGAAACAGAGCTAGGCGGTGATAGCTCACACCTTTAATCCCAGTATTTGGGAGTCGCAAGCCTTTAATCCCAGCACTAGGGGGCTGGAGACAGAAAGAGTTATGGCTGGACAAAGAGAGGAATATAAGGTGGGAGGAGACAGAAACAGATGGCATTCAGTCTGAGAATTCACAGAGACAGGATCATACCCCCTTCAATCTGGGATTCGGTAGAGGTAAAAGGTCTCTCTCATGGCTGGCTGCTCTGCTTCTCTGATCTTTCAGCTCTTACCCCCTAATATCTGACTCTGGGTTTTTAGTTATTTAAACCAATTAGAATTTACACTACAATTAACCATGTCCAGAAAGAATGCTGCTGGAAAATGGATGAAAATATTTGAGGTGATTGAAACTGGTAGAAATAGCAGTTCCTGGGGCTGGAAAGGTGACTTAGCTGTTAAGAGCGCTCGTTGCTCTGCCAGAGGACCATGGTTTGATTCCTAGCACTCACATGGCAGCTCACAACCTGCTGTAACTTGGGTTCAATGGGGATCTAGTGTTCACTTCTGGCCTCCACAGGCATTGCATGCAAATGGTACACAGATATACTTGTAGGTATATACATATTATATGTCATACACTTAAATATTTTTAAAATCAGAAAAAAAATATAAGAATAATATATGTACTCTTGGCAGGAAACGCTGACCTAATATTTGCAGGGAGAAAGAGAATTCATGATAACCCACACTCTTATAAATAATCGTAGCCTTAGTTCACACACCTTTCATAAAAATCCACACTGGGGAGGCAGAAGACTCCAGAGTCTTCTGTGTGGGTGGAAGCATGTGCCTGAGGTTCCAGCAAGTGTCTCCTGATGAGTGTGCTGTGCAGAAAGCTTGTCTGAGCACCGAGAAGCCCCAGGCAGCAGACTCGCTCCATACAATAAGAGTGGTATGCTTACATCTTCCCCAAAAGTCGTGAGCTCAAACCTAATCCCTCATGCAGTCATTCCGGCAGTAGAGCCTTGAAGTGGTGACTAAGTCAGGAGAGACGAGCCCTCACCAGTTGTTCACTGCTGGCCTCCTCATCTCTAGCAACTCCTTATTCAGCCCAAAACTGTCTCACAGGTAAGCTGGACTTCCCCTTAGCAGAGCTGGGGTGCCACTTCAAACTTTCCTTTTGTCCCAAAGATCTTCTGTCTCTTCAGAGCCCAGGACTTAATCTCTCACACCACTCCCAGGATTGTCCCATGCTCTGGCTGACTCCCGACCAGCGGAATGAACAGCCAGACTCAGGATTCTTCTCGGATCACACTTTATTGGAGAGCACTCGGTTGAGGAAAAAACGGGAGGCGAGAGAGCCTCTAGGTTGAAGGGAGAGTGGGAGGCGAGAGAGAGAGAGAGAGAGAGAGAGAGAGAAAGAGAGAGAGAGAGAGGTCTAAATGGCGGCTGCTTATATAGGGAGATTTGACGCGACTCACGCCTTGATTGGCTGCTAAGTCCCGCTGGCACCAGAGTCCTCGGGATTGGTTAGGGACAATTAGGTTATTGCGCATGCGGGAAGCGCCTGGATGCTCAGTCCTGAAGCATTGCCAAATATGGAATTTGTTTACCTCCAAACTGCGAGGATGCAAGCGTATGGCTCCCTGCACCATGCCCCATGCCAGGATCAGCCCCCAAACCACATCATCTCTAAAGTCTTCAAGTAGGAAGGGGAGACCCTGTGCTATATAAACCCTAGCTTTTCAAACAGTCGTGTACCAACATCAGAAAGTGGGGGCCACTGGCCTCGGGCCCTAGGACTTGCTTTCCTCTCAACCTCAGAAGGCTGTTTTAAGTTACAGTAAGAACATTACCACACTTTGCATTTCTAGTCCTGTCCCATTTTCCCGCTCCAGTACGACTTCATCTTTCTAGGCAAAGGGGCCTTTCCTAGCCCAGTGGTAGTGATTTTCACACCGCCTGGGTGCTAATGGGCTGGCTGGCTGGCAAGTATGCTGCCGTTATTTATTCATTACTCCTACTTGAATGTCATAGCCTGCCTGCTACCTGAGAACGAGGCCTGTTCAAAGTTTGAAAGTTGGATCCTTGAGTTGTAAACCTCATTCAAGGCTGTACAAGTAGCATTCATGTCCCTTCTGGGTGGGTCTATTGCCTTTAGCCTTGCTCAACTCAAAGTGGACACTTTAACAAAATGTCTACACCATAATGCCTTGTTTTTAACATAACTTAGGGAGAACGGACTACTATGGGGCAATGGTCTTGTACCCTGTAAAAATTTGTCACTTGTATTGGTTTAATAAAACACGAGGCAGGAAGTATAGGCAGGACAATCAGAACAGGAGAATTCTGGGAAGAGGAAAGGCTCAGTCTGCAGTCATCACCCAGATGCAGAGGAAGCAAGATGAGAATGCCTCACTGATAAAAGGTCCCACTCACGTGGCTAACACAGACACGAATTATGGGTTAATGTAAGGTGTAAGAATTAATTAATAAGAAGCCTGAGACAATAGGCCAACCAGTTTATAATTAATGTAGACCTCTGTGTGTTTCTTTGGGACTGAATGGATGTGGGACCTGGCAGGACAGAAATCTCTGTCAGCAAATGGCACCATTGTGGACAACTATATCCACATAAAACCTGAGAGAGCTTCAGAAGGAATTCTAGACACAAAAGAACAAAGACTTCTTGGTGGCAGCATTTTATCAGATGGGCTCTGTTTGCTAGAGACAACCACATCTCATTTAAGAGAGGCTTTCTGACTCAGCTTTAGCTGCAAAAATCTTTCAGTTCTTTTAAGAGGATACACCACCAAACACTTAAATGGTGTTTATGAATAGCTGACAGCATGCTTATTAGTGGTGGCCGGGACCTTGAAACTCCATAGAGTTTTGGCAATAAACATGGCTCCTACCAATACCTCCTCCATAAAGCTAGAGTCTCAGAAAGCGAAGGAATGGAGTGGATCCAACCGTCAAAGCCATGGTTGTTACAGGAGGAGGGCCTGCTTGTTCATCCCGGTCACCCGGCTAGCTTGGCCCTGAAATAACCACACAGAAACTGTATTAATTAAAACACTGCTTGGCCCATTAGCCCTAATTTCTTATTGGCTAACTCCTACATCTTTACTGAACCCATTTCTATCAATCTGCATATCATCACAAGGTCATGGCCTACCAGAAAAGTTTCAGTACATCTACCTCTGGCTACAGATCCATGGTGTCCCTCTCACTCTGCTTTTTTTCCTCCCAGAATTCAGTTCTGTCCTCTCCGCCTACCTAAGTTCTGCCCTATCAGGCCAAGGCAGTTTCTTTATTCGTTAACCAATACAAGCAACACACAGAGGGGACTCCCACATCACATGGCTCTAATCCTAGCCATATTGCTTAACAAATTAAAGACACACATGGTCATAAAAAGAGAGATATACAGTAAAGATAGATTCAGATGATAAAACTTCTAAATGGTTTACAGTGTGTTTAAAAATATATGTAGGCTTGGGAAAGAAAAGAAAAAGGATAAAATTAAAAAAGAAAGAAAGAGAGAGAGTAGTTGGGTGTGTTGGCATACACCTTTAACCCCAGCACTTGGGAAGCAGAGGCAGGTAAATCTCTGTAAGTTCAAGGACAGCCCGGTCAACAGAGTGAGTTCCAGAATGGCCAAAGATACACAGAGAAACCCTATCTTAAAAAAAACAAAATTTAAAAATAAAAATAAAAATAGAGTTTAAAATAAAACCACATAATAATGGAAAATACACAGAGAATCTGGATACTGTATATTATTGTGTTGTCTTTGAATTGTTTGATGGCTGAAGAAGAAACAACAGCTACTAAAAGATATTTGATTATACATACTGCTGGATTAATCCAACATATATATTTTAAAAATGCCTTGACTTCAAAACTTAAGTGAAAAGATATGTCACATTGGAGAAGAGGTTTTGCTTTTGCTTCCACAGGAAATGAGAGGTTATGGATTCATTCTGGGTTAAGAATTTTCTTTGGGTCCCCATAAGATTCCAGCGCCCCCAATCAGCAGGAAGTAGCCTAGAAAACTGTACCCATATTTCCAAAAAAATAGATTATGGATGTTTGTCTTTGTTTAGCATGTTAGTTACAAATTGTTATGGATAATGGTCTAGAAAAAAGCTGAACAAAGGAGATTAGATTAAGAATTCTTGTTTTGAAAAGAAAAAAGGTGGGGGGAAGTACTGTGGGACAATGGTCTTGTACCATGTAAAGATTTGTCACTTGTATTGGTTTACTAATACACTGATTGGCCAATAGCCAGGCAGGAAGTATACGTGGAGCAATCAGAACAGGAGACTCCTGGGAAGAGGAAAGACGCAGTCTGCAGTGGTCACCCAGATGCAGAGGAAGCAAGATGAGAATGCCTCACTGATAAAAGGTCCCACCCATGTGTCTAACACAGACAAGAATTATGGGTTAATTTAAGATGTAAGAGTTAGTTAATAAGAAGCTTGAACTAGTAGACCAACCAGTTTATAATTAATGTAGGTCTCTGTGTTTCTTTGGGACTGAATGGATGTGGAATGGAGCAGGACAGAAACTTCTGTCAACAATGGGCAGTGCAACTCATGACTCCTCCTATCACAAATGATTAGGTAGATAAGGCATAGAGACATGTGCCTGTACTGCCAGGACTGAGAAAGGAAGACCGAGGTAGGAGGATCATGGATTCAAGGCCAGCTTGGGCTACACAGCAAGACCATTTGATCTGGAGACAGGAATTCAATACAATCTGATTAAATCAGAAACTTGCATTCTATTTCTAATTTTTAAATTTACATGTATTTATGTAGTATGTGTGTGTATGCATACCATGTCATGCCTGTAGAGATCAGAGAACAATTTTCAGGAATCAGTTCTCTTCTTCCACCATGTGGGTCCTGGGCTCAAGCTCAGGTCATCAAGCTTGGCATTAGGTACCTTTACCCACAGAGCCTCTCTATTCTACTTTTAAAAGAAACATAAAAGCAAATCCTACGTTACAGAAACAAGCAGAAGTTGCTGCTGCAGTCAGGGTACAAGACCAACAATAGCACAATTAAGGAAGAGTTTGTTAGAATGGTA
The DNA here is from genome assembly GCA_004026605.1 of Ondatra zibethicus. NCBI lineage: Eukaryota > Metazoa > Chordata > Mammalia > Rodentia > Cricetidae > Ondatra > Ondatra zibethicus. The sequence goes on along the minus strand of PVIU01008177.1, from coordinate 70,277 downwards.
ATGTTCCCAGAAGCCAACAAGAGGTCAGAATTCAAGTTCTAGTAAAAAATATTGAAATGTAAACTACTACTTGATATGGAATAACTCTCTGAGGTAGATATGCAGAGAGATGCTCTACTTTTCAGTGGAGTGATGGGTTCATGGGTAAAGGCAAGGGGGTGCATTTTAGAAGCATAAATGTTGCAGGATACAAACAAAACCAATCTATTCTATCATTAAGTAGCATTGTTTTTTATTTTTTAATGTGTACTAGAATGTACAGCCACCCCTTGGTATCTGTAGAGAATATTTCCAGAACTTCCCACAGATGATAAAATCTATAGGCGCTCAAGTCTCATGTAAAATGGAAAAATATCTCACATAGCCTTTCCGTATTCTTCCAGATACTTCCATCAAGTCTAGGTTAGTTTTAACACCTGCCAAGGTGTGGTACATAACTGGTTATTATGGTGTATCATGAAGTCTAGGTTAGTTATAACACCTGCTAGGGTGTATCATCAAGTCAAGTCTAGGTTAGATGTAACTCCTATCATGGTGTAATTCATAACTGGTGAATATATTTGGTTACCTAAAAGTCAGTTTTAACTTATTTTTCTATTTTACTGGACATCTGGTGTAGGAAGGTCCTTCTGTATTTGGGTTGCTTTTATTGGTTAATAAAGAAACTGCCTTGGCCTTCTGATAGGGCAGGACTTAGATAGACAGGAGAAAGAGAACAGAATGCTGGGAAGGGGACAGAGCCAGAGAGAGCCGCCCACCATGAAGCCTGCCAGGTCACACACGCTGAATCTTTCCAGGTAAGCCACGACTCGTGGTGACACACAGATTATTAGAAATGGGTTAAACAAATATGTGAGAGTTAGCCAATAAGAGGCTAGAGTTAATGGGCCAGGCAGTATTTCAATGAATACAGTTTCCATGTAATTATTTCGGGTACGCACCGGGAGCCGGGTGGGACAGAACAAGGGGCCCGGCGCCGGGAACGCAGCCCGAACCCCTCATTGCAACAGACATCTATAAAGTACTAGTTTCTATATTGTGTGTTAAAGAGTCAATGAAAGATAACCTAATTTCCAACTTTGCAAATTGAATTTTTCATCAATATGTAAGTTAGTAAGAATAATAGACCCAACAATAACAGTTTTCTCTGTATAAGCTGTAGATACAGTTGTCTTCACTCACTATTTCCTTACATACTTTTTTTCTTACATATTTTCTGTCCTTATGCATATCTTGGTTCCACTCTTGTCGTTGGATGTCTAGTCACTCTAATTATATTTAAAAAGAGAATGTAGACCTGAAAGGCAAAGCCAATGGGGTCGGTGAGCAGACAGCGCTGCAGTTGTAATAACAGTGCAGGATGTCCACACTCTGAGATTTGCTGCATTTAAAAAACAAGGCAACAGCACTGAGACATTCCTAAACAGCCATTGCATGCTGTCCGTTAGAACTTAGGAGTCACATGGCCCAGATACTTCCCTGCATCAGTGGAGATGAAGGCAAATGCCTTGTGACTGTTAGAAAAATGGAATCATGAAATTTGCAGGTGAATGGATGGAACTGGAAATATTATATTGAATGAGATCATCCAAATCCAAAAAGACAAATGCCATATGTGCTTTCTCACCTATAGCTCATATCTAGTTCCAAATCGTCATATGTAATAAGATATCAGGAAAGTGAATAGGCTAGGGAACCCCTTCGGACAGGGCTCCACAACTCTGTATTTTGATTGGTTGTAATTTTCTATAGTGGTCTCCATCTGTTGCAAAGAGAAGTTTAATTGATGACGAGTGGAGACTATACTTATCTGTGGGTATAGGGACAAATGTCTACAGATCATCGCAAGGGATTATGCTGACTTAGTGAATTAATGGTTGTAGGTTCTCCTCCCAAAATCATGACTTCACTAGCACCGAGTAGGTGGCTAAGTTTCCAGGCACGCTTTCCTTCTTGTTGAATGGGTCTTAAGTCCAATTAGAGAGATGTTGGTCACTGCTATGGTATTTGGGCCACTATTGCATCCTTTGGGTTATTGTGCCATGCTGGTTGTTGATATGGTTCCTAGTTGTCCTAGCTGGGCAGGATTAGATGGTTTCCTCTCTCCTTTTAAGGTTTTGTGGTACCTCCTGATGCCATGAAAGCTAGTCCTCAGGGGCGGGGATTTCAGGTCAGCTCTAGCTAAAGGGTCTCTGGGCCCTGTTACTGAAGTGTATGGTGTCTTTCACAATAGGGGCTTACCCTCCACTTCTTGGGGGTAATCAAGCACAATAGCAATAGGCTGTATGTCTTGACAGTCTCTTGAACAGGCCTAGCCAACAACTCAAAAGAGGGGTTCTCATCTCTGGTTATTGTGGGTTTTAGTAGGTGGTCTCTATATCTTGGAGGAACACTGTCAGCTCAAATGAGAAAGGTTCATGTGTGTGTGTATATATGTGTATAAATGAATGAACATATATGTGTATATGTTCATTTATTCACTCATTCATTCTCTGGTCCAAATCTCTGCTTTATCTGAGGATTTTTTTTATGCATACAGTATTCTGCCTGCATGTATGTCTGCACAGCAGAAGAGGGCACCAGACCTCATTACAGATGTTTGTGAGCCACCATGTGGTTGCTGGGAATTGAAATCAGGACTTCTGGAAAAGCAGCCAGTGCTCTTAACCTCTGAGCCATCTCTCTGGCCCCTGTCTGTGGATCTTATTATAGTACTTCCTTAAATCTCCAGGGAAAATAAACCTTAGAGAGAAAACACAGGCTATATAGACAATGCAGAGTTATACTATGGAAAAGATTAGGGGGGTGGAGACACAGTTCCGCAGGTAAGAGCATGTACTGCTGTTGCAAAGGACCAGAGTTCCATTCCCAGCACCCACGTCAGACAGCTCACACCCACCTATAACTCCAGCACTCGGGGATCCAGCTCCTCTTCTGGCCTCCATGGGCACTCCGCACCCCCCGCTACACACATACATAACTCACACATACACATAAAATCTTATCCTATTTTAAAGTATTTTAAAAGTCCCCTGTGAATGATACGAAGCAAAAAGTTTTGGCGTCTTCTGTAAGAATCTGGAGTCCCTTGATGGTATTGTTCCCTCTGGTCTGTGGCACTGAAGTTTAGATACTCATCTGATACTCTTTTTATAAAAACATGAAATCTAAAATCTCCTTTTTCTTTGTTTTATGCTTTTTTTCTTAACAAACATCAAGAGGAGGTTGGTGTGCCATCTTTTCATAATGAAACTTTCATAAGTAATTAAGAGAAACGCACAGATTTCCCTATCTGTTCCCATCTAAAACTATCGTCACATGGATCCTCTAAAGAGACAGCCATGAGGGGCTGGGAAAGTGTCTCAGTATAAGAACTATGCAAGCAAGAAGGCCTGAGTTCAAATACCCATACCCATGCAAAAGTCAGGCATGCCTGCATGTGTTTGCACCCAGGCATGGCCACATGTGTTTGCAACCCCAGGGCTTAAAGATGGAGATGGTTAGATTCTAAGGGCTCACTAGCCAGTCAGCCTCACTGAAACAGTAAAGCATCAAGTTGAGTAAGGGACTCTGTCTCAAAAACTCAGATAGATGAGGCTGGAGCAATAGCTCAGTAGTTAAGAGCACTTGCTGTTCTTGCAGAGGACCCAGGTTCAATTCCCAGCACCTACCATCTGTTCCTCCAGTTCCAAGAGACCCAATACTCTATTCTAGTCTCTTTGGACACCAGGCATGCATATGATGCACAGACATACATGCAAGCAAAACACCCACACATGTTAAGAGTTTTTAATCTAAAAAAATAAGGTAAAGAGTGTGATAGGAAGTAATACCCTCCTCTACCCTCGATGTTCATGCATGTGAGCATAAGCACATGCACATACAACACACACACATACTAAATATAGTCATGAACCATGCCATTGGACACTAAGAAAAAATTTCATGGTTTCCATGAGAAAATTATTCTCGTGAGAAAACTAAAATTCCCCATGTATTTATGGTCTTTCAAAATCTACTTCTCTATGTTCCACACTATGCCGGATGCCTTGCTCTTGCTGTGATACAAGAGAGACAGTTTGGTAGAGTCCCCATTACTCCCAAGAACATGCCACTCAATGCCATTAGGTGTCAACTTTGAACATGTTTCTTAAAACATGCTTAGGAAAATCATTCCCAATTTTCCAATGAGTCTTTAAGTTGAAATATCGTCTGTATCCTAAACCAAGAATGGCATTGGCCACTCACTCCATGCACACATACTGGAGGCTTCCACGTGTATTGAGGCGGCCTGCTAGGGGTTAAAGATGTATTGTGAGTCAAACAGCAGAAATTAATCCTAAAAATAAGTATCTAGTCTTGAACCTTGATAGGCACATGCAAGGAGAAGCATAAAACGTTACAGGCCCTTATGGCAGACATGCCCTGGGGCTGGGAAGAAGGAGGGATTTCCTTGAGGAAGTGATGCTTCCCTTGATGGCCAGAGAGGTTAGGTACGACCACAGAGGCAAGAGAGTAGGGAAGTTATTCCGTGCAGAAAGGAGTGAGTGTGAGCGTGTGTGTGTGCGCGTGCGCCTGTGTGCTGCGTGTGTAGAGGCCCAGGGAGAGAACATGGCACATGTAAGGAACTGAGAGAAAGCTAACGTGACTGGGGGTTCATAAACCAAGAGGCTTGCTAAGGTGGGGGTGGTCAGGGACCAGATCACTCAGGGTCATCTCGGAAAAAGGCTTTACTGATGGAATGGGGACTGGGGAGCCACTCCCATGCTCTTTCTCCTTAGGGCTCTCATGCTGGCTGGGAAGCATGGCTGTGAGGAGACTGGGAACAGGTGTATTAACTGTGTTTCTGCTGATCCTGGGAGGACCGCCCCTTTCAGGATTAACCAATTACATAGCTTCTCATTTTTTTTATTCCTCCCTCTCCCCCAAAACATCTTTCCTCTAGTCTTTCTACCTGGGCTTCTACTCACTTTCTTCATCACTAAGAAGCAGGTACCCGACAATTAGCGACTATTCCCATGCTCCAGTACCTGCCAGAATTACCCTGACTGGTCAACCTTTAGTCTTCCTTCGCCAAAACATCCTACGGAAACCACAACCAAGTCTACGCCCACTCCCAATCAAACCTGAGTGTTCTCATGTGCACACTACATGGCATGCCTCTAGTTCTAGATACCTGTGTGTGTACAGTTTTCCGTTCCTTTCTGTGTCTTCATGCCTTATGACATCTGACTAGAAACAGATTCATTTGGAAACACAAGAGCACTGTGCTGAGCAGGCTATTTCCAATGGTCTAAACCTATGACGGTCAAGGGTAAAAAAGACTAACGGTTGATGAACTGGATTTAGGTGTGAAGAAAAGGCAAAGCCTAGAATGATTCCTGGGCTTATGAATCTTCTTTTTCTAACTAGACAATGGTATCATTTACAAAGACAAAGTAAGAAAGAGGACCAAGGAGAGAGAGAGAGAAAGAAAGAGAGAGAGAGAGAGAGTGAATGATGAGCCCAATGAACTCTGAAGACAACCAAATGTCAGAGCTGCGGACAGCAGGGCCGAAGCTTGTAGGCAGAGGACTCCAGCTTCCTCCCTCACTCACTTAACCACTCCAAGATGGGGAATTCCAAAGCAGAGCTATTTATAGACTGAGCACACCCCACCCCAACACACAATATATCACACTTCCATTCGATGTAAATGACACTTTCAAATGAGGAGCATTGCTATATTTATATCTTACTGGTCATAAAAAATTAACTTTCATATGCTGTAGATGCTATTTGATACACATCTGCCTGCCTGCTGTGCATGTCAAACTCCAGTCCATTCTGATAGTGAAATGTTCTCCAAACTTGAGTAAAATTGTCTTAAAGTACCCTTCATTCTGTGGCCCCCAAGATAGTGCTTTCTTTAGCATGACAATAAATCACATTGCCAGGTCCTCCTAACTTGGCCTAATAATTACATTTGGTTGTGTCTCACTGAAATATGGGTCACTGTCAGATTGGCCTTTCAATCTGTAGGGTGAAGAACATGATCATTACGGGGGGAGTCCCAATTTGCTGCTATTTTTTTTTAATTAGTCAGGTGTTTTCTGTTTTAAGCTCAAAGCAGGGAGAGCAGGAGGGTGACGACAGTATTTCCCCTTCTCTCAGAAACTACAGTGCCTGAACGAACCACTCCGCTGCTCTTGGTATTGCCAAGCAGGCTTGGAAGGCTGTCCTGCTACCTGCGTCTCAAAGCCCTGAGATGAGTGACTTCTGAAGTCACCGATGTCTGCTTTCCTTTTGCTGAAGGGGGCTGGGAAAAGGAGGAGGAATCTGCACGTCCTCAGAAGGGGCCCAGAGACTTATGGGAACTAGATATGCCTTGGGTTCTGGTTTCGGGTGTGAGGAGGCCACGCCTCCTGCAGTGGCATCTGTGACGTAGGAAAGATAGGTGTTCAACTGCTGCCAGTTAAGTAGAAAGGCTATCTAGTCTTTGTAGTTTCCTAGCAGGACTCAAACAGACACAATCGGCAGTCATATCGGGGACACACTGTGGATGCCAGCGTGACTTAACACACATTTGACGAGGGCTGTCCTTCCAACAAGGCCCTAGGCCACACCTGGGAGAGGCGATGGGAAAGCTCTAAGCCTGTTTTCTCTTGTTTCCCGCTTGCACGATGATGGGAGGGAGCATCAAGAACACAGCTATGATGATAATAACTGCTAACGGCAAAAACCCTTAGGGCCCTCCCAATGCGACAGACACTGTCCCTTGGACCTTAGTTACATTATCTCAGCCTTCATTATAACACAATAAGGTATTGGCTTATACTAGGATCATAATAGAAAAAATAATTAACTATAGATGCTAAAATATAAGGTGAACTGTGTTTTAACCCCCATACTTATCTATCAGGAAAATAATTGCTGTATGTTCAATACATAATACAGTGCTGGGAGAGTTACAGGGAACTAAAATAAAATGGCTTTTTAGAGAACACATTTGCCTAAAACGGCCAAGTTTTTATTTGTTTTATGGGGAGTGAGATACAGTCTCTCTCTATAACCCAAACCAAACTGGAACTCCCTGAGCCCAACTAGCCTCGAACTCAGAATCCTACAACTAAGCTTCCTGAGGTCTAGAAGTACAATTTTTGAAAACCTGGCTAAAACTGGGTCTTTTAACAAGGCAAAGAAATTGAACACAGAAGCATTAGTTATTCCTCCATGGCAACAGGTGCAGCTCATGTCTCAAGTCATTTCAAATCGCTCTAAGAGATCATGAGCAATGGAATTCAAGCCCTCTTTCCAAGGTTAGGCGAATGTGTGTTCATGGGGCAGAAGAAAGTTGCTAGCGACACCACCAAACAGAGTTAGAAAGTTTGCGTTCTCCTGAAGATGCACTTGAGCACTGCGCAGGGGTGTTCCAAGCTGTGAAATCACGGCATTGCAGGGGAAGCATTTGATTAAAGTATTTCATGACTTGTCAGACAGGGGAAAAGCAATACTTCTAAATTCATGCTAGACTGCCTAAATCCGGCTAAGATGTACGCATCAAGTATGTAAACATCTTTGATATCTTTCTGCTTTCCAGTAGATCTGGGTCCTAAGATAGAGAGTGATCTGAAAGGAAGACACAAGAGGGTAAGCGAGGGGACGGGGATGAGTTGGTCTGACACCCTGACACTGTGTGTGTCCCAGTCACTCACCAACCTTTGTGGCATGCCTCAGATATGCCAGCGTGGGCTGTGCCCTGCAGGGGCCACACACCAACATTCAGGCATTAGTGTGCCCTACTCCCAGTGGCTCAGAAACCTTGGAGAGTCCATAATAATAAAAAATGATAGCAATCATATTCTTAATGCCAGGCCCCATTCTGGGTGGTTGTTTTTAATTTTTAAATAACCCTTTGTTTTCAAAACAACCTTCTAGTGTATAAATGAGCACTATTTCTATTTACAAGTGAAGAACCAGAGGCTTAAGGACTTAGTAAAGGCAAAATAATAACAGCCAAGCTAAGGTTCAAAAGCCCTGGAACCTGTGCCTGTCACACATTCTTTACTAGTGAGCTACACCACTCTATTCTGCTGGCCTTTCTGTCCTTTGTGCTAATCTGTCCCTACAGGAGGATTAGGAAGGCGCATTCTTCTAGCTGAGGTAGAGCACATGAATGGAGAGCTGGCATCTTAAGCGTAATCTCTTTGGGAATGCAGACTCCTACAGAGCCTCTCTATGGAAGCCAGGAAGCCTACCTACATCCCAGGATGCCCTTAGACTCACAGGTGCAGATACAGTTAATGGATGATCTCCTACAGAGCCTCTCTATGGAAGCCAGGAAGCCCACCTACATTCAGATGCCCTTGAACTCACTGATGCTAATTCAGATAGTGGATGAACTTAGCTAAGAACTGAAATTTTTGTTTTGTTTTTCTCTGTAGCTTTGGAGCCTGTCCTGGAACTCATTCTGTAGACCAGGCTAGCCTCGAACTCACAGAGATCCACCTGCCTCTGCCTTTGCCTCTGCTGGGATGAAAGATGTGTGTCACTACCGCCCAGCCAAGAACCAGATTTTAAACTCAGTGTGGTAGCAAATGCCTATAAAATCAGCACTTGGGAGGTAGAGGCAGGAGGATCAGCACTTCAGGGCCAGTCTTGGCCATGTATCATATTTGAGTCTTGTCCGAACTACACGAGACTAATAAAACAAACCAAGAATCTAAGCCTGCACCCTTGTGGCCACAGGGACTGTTAATTCTCCCTGAGGGAAAAGTACCCAGCCTCATGCAGACCAAAGTGAAACAAAAGCCTGAGTCGGGCAGAGCCTCGTAGCATACATAGGAGAAGAGAAAAGGGCAGAGCCGGTGCAACAGAGGAGAGATTGAGCAGCCCACACCCACAAGCCAGTGGTGTTTCTGGCCTGCATGCATGCAGATCATAGAATGGCTGCCAGCCAGGAAGCAAGAAGGAACAAAAACCACCAACTTCTTCCCCTGACCCCAACTCTGGATGTGTCATGAAAGCAAGAGAGCAACATCTGGAATCTAGGAGAGCGAGAGAGATTCAGAAGAAGACATGGGTGAGTCCCAGTTTGGCGAGGAAATGAGAGGTCAGCACAAAGGGAGAGCCAGAGAACAGAGTTCTGCAGAGACGTCCTGCACACAACAGTCTCTATTTGTTGTGGTGAAACACCCGGATAAATCCAAACCCCTCTAGCAGAAAGAATAGAGACAAAAATCTAGCAGGGAGAGAAGAACCAAAAATCTAGGTTAGCCGGTTCAGTGACTCTGTTCCAGAAACTAGCTGACCATAAAGTTAGATTATAATCTTGACAATAATCTTGAGAAACGGGGAGTTATCCCCTTGTGATTATCACTGGTATTTTCGGAATTTTCCAATGATCACTGGTATTTTCGGAATTTTCCAATGATGCCCTCCCTACCTCCTTTGGGTTGTGGTTTCGTTTCTTCCCTTAAATACCCCCTCTCCCAGCTACTTAGGGTTGACCTCCTCCCCTGCGTGGGATATGAGTCTCGGCCCCAGTGCCCTGGTTCCTGTCAATAAACCTCATGTGATTGCAGCAAGGATGGTCTCTAGTGAGTTCTTGGGGGGGGGGTCGTTTTATCCTGAGACTTGAGTGAGAGTCTCCCCACTCCAGGGGTCTTTCAGTGGGTTTTGTTTTAGGATTTTTGTTTATTTGTTTGGTGATTTTGTTTTGTTTTGTTTGGGGGTTTTGTTTTATTTTGTTTTATTTTGGTGAGTGTTGTGTTTTTTTAAAAGAAGGGGTGACCCAGCAGCTTGCTGCAGCTTGCTGCAGGTCCCCAGACCACGCGGTCTCTGTGGCGGGCAGGCGGCCACGCGGCTAGTCTCTGGGTCCCCATATGGGCTGTGCAGCGGTACAGACGGACCAAAGAGAGCTGGGTAGGCGCACTATGCAGAGTTAAACATTTATTAGATGGGTGATGGAAAGAGAGACAGAGAGAGACAGGGAGATAGAGGGAAGGGGGGAGAGGGGAGAGAAGCAGCTGCTGCTCCCGTGAGAGCGGAAGAGGAAGAGAGGCAGAGAGTTAGGGTCAGAGGCTGGAAGCTGGG
>PVIU01008177.1:0-60103 GCA_004026605.1 Ondatra zibethicus | reverse complement strand
GTGTATGCGTATCTGTGTCTATCTATGTGTGCTGGATTTTGTTTTTTCTGTATTTTACAACTTACTAGGTCTGTCTTTGGGCTTGATGGAAGAGGCAAACCAGTCTCTGTAGCCAGGGGATGCAGGAGTCAGGATAGTGTTAGGTCCTGGCTGGGGTGGGTGAAGAATGATGAAGAAGAATGCAGGTGGGCCAGGTGACCCTGAGCACAGTAGGAGCCAGCTTTGACAAGCTTAAGGAAGGCCTGAGTCTCAGTAGTTTACCCTGAAGCAATACCTGGTTGTAGGAAGGACCATAAACTGAGATTACCAGAGCACCACCCAAGAACACACCATCCAAAGGAAATGCCTAAGGTTCCAACTGTTGTAGATAGTGCCAGCAAGCACACACTCACAAGAACACACCAAAACAAATGTCAGCCAATCAGGGGTCCTGAACCTTAGAAATCCCTCACCCCCACCTTTGTACTACTATAAAAACCCAATTCTAACTGAGCTCGGGGCTCTCCATTTATTCCAATACGTTGGACATGCGGAGAGACCAAGTTTGCAAACTTGAATAAAATAAAGGCTCTTTGCTTTTACATATGGGACTTGGTCTCCTTGTTGGCTTTTATGGGGACTTCGTGGATTTGGGCATAACACTGGGCATAACAAGCACTTGGTCCACTAGTGTGTGGCAGGTGAGATAATCACAGCACAGACAGACACTTGGGAGATGAGCAGATTCCCTGAGTATGTGAAATTCCCCTCTGTGTGTGTGCATACATCGTGTGCATGTGTGTGCGCTCACGTGTGTGTGTGTGTGTGTGTGTATATGTTCAGAGTGTGTGTTCAGAGTCAGATAAACAGGAGCAATGCAGTGCCCGAGGCCTTAGACTTAAACTCAGGTTCTCCTGACTCATTGATAGCCTAGTTGAGGCCTAAGCTTTGTGTCTGTCCCTCCAGGGACATATCACTTGCCAAGGCATTTGGCACACTACAGTAGATAAGAACCATAGACACTGGGAAAGAAAGCCATCTCAATCATAGGAGAGAAGGCAGAATCTGTAGATAGTATAGAAGAAAAATAATCTAAATACAAAGACAACTTCTCAAAGAGATAAAAAGAAGGAAAACAAGCTGAAGACCCTATATATGGAAACAATCATTGATAAAATAGAGAACTCATTGAACAAATCAAACAGCAGAATTGACAGACTTAAAAGGCAGAGTGGAATACCAAAAATCTGGTTAAATATTATATGGGAAAATATCCAAATGACCAGAGAACAAAAGCTTTAAAGATATGAAGAAAAGCAACAAAAATGTTGAGCTCTATACGACAGAAGCCTGGGAGGAAGAGCAGAACAAGGAAGGCAGAACAGAGCAGAAAATATTGAAAATAAATGATCAAGGAAAAAAATATTCAACACTTCAAATTTAAGGAGTTCAGAGACCAGAACTCACATAAAATACAGAAAAATTGTAGCTAAATTCTTTAAAATTGTTTGTGTGTATGTGGTGGTGGCGGGGTGACACATGTGTGGAGGTCAGAGGACAACTTGCTGGAGTTGCTTCTCTCCCTCTGGCATGTAGAATCCAGGGATCAAACTCAGAAGTTTAGACTTGATGACAGGCACCCTTTCACACTAGCCATTTCACCAGCCCAGGAAGATTCTTTATGGGCAAATTTGAGAACACGAAATACAAAAAGAAAAACCCAAAGGCCGCCAGTGAAGAAAGCAGGTCAGAAGAACGAGAACCCGCTCAGTGTTAGATTTTTGTCCCAGCAGCAGCACCCAGTGTAAGAGCTTAACGGAGGGATGTCTGTAAGGGTTGATGGAAAACATTACTGCAGCCAGGGTTTCATAACCAGCTAAAATGTTGCACGTATGTAGTTGAAGTAAGGGTGTTTCCAAGCACAATAAGGCTTGCACAAACATAAAAAGGCCAGCACATGGAGACCCAGTTTGAAATCACCCACAGTGAAAGAGTCCAATGAAAAGACAAACCCAGAAGAAAGCATGGCCCAGTGGAAAGAATTATTATTGATAACTTAGTAATTATGATTATTTGTCAAATCCATGGGCCCTGGGTTGTGATGAATGAAAAATCATGGCACTCTAAGAGACCACAGTAGCTCATGGCCCCTTTTACATGTCAACGTGGCTGAGCCACAGTAGCCAGATGTTCGGCTAATGCAGCTGGGTGATGCTGTGAAAATCATTTCTAAGTGATATTAAAATCACTAGGCTTCAAATAAAGGTTGCCTTCTAAAGTGCCAGTGGGCCTTGTCTATTTGGCTGGAGGTCTGAGAAAAAGACTAGCCTTTCCCCGATGGAGAGGAAATTCTTCCAGCAAACTGCCCTTGACTTAAGTTCTCAGGTCTTCAGCCTGCCAGCTGATCTATAGATTTGGAGTTAGAGGTCTACAATCATGATCCTTAAAAACCTCTCTTCTCTGTCTCTCTTTCTGCTATATAAATATATTCTATATTGTACTATACTATATTATATATTTGTATGATATCCTATCTATCATAAATATAGGCATATCTTATTTATTCTCATCCCCGGAGAATCCTTAATATAAGTCCTATGTTTAATGAAGCTATTATTACATCCACTTATCTTTATTTTAGTTCCCTTCTTAAAAAATTTCTCGAGACATTTATGACATATAATCTTTTAGTTTGCAAATGCTGTGTATCTTCAGATAAAGTGTATATATATTTACATGTTCCAGTTCTACAAAACAGAAGTCTCTGATGAAAAGGCTTGAAGAGGAATAAAAGAAAAAAAGAGAAAAAAATGCTAGAAGATCAGTATTCCAAACAATAACTACAAAACTCATGGGAGAGCAGAGAATGGTAACCAGTTCTAAGGAAAGAGAGATCAAGTGTCTGCTAATTTCAAGAATAGACCTGTGCACTGGCAAGTCTAAACCGTCAATGGAGAAAATAAGAAACTATACACAATTCATTCCGAAGTAAGTAAGCATAAAGATTTTAATTACTTTTTTCATTTTGCTTTATAAAACCAAATTAAAAGCCCCTGTAGGTGCTAATAAATGTGTGAATGGCCACAAATGAGTCCCAGCCATAAATAGAAACTGTTGAGGTGCTGCAAAATAGAACTCATAAAACACTGGAGTCAGGGAAGGGAATCTACAAACTCTGACTTAGTTTTATTTCATACCTATTAAGCTGAACCAGTGTGTCTATTTTATAATATAGAATAGTAAGTAGATGTTTAATTTATTGATTTGTGCATGTCGGGAGCAGATGTTGTGTGTTCTTCGCTTTGGAGAACAATGCCTAAGTGGAACCTCTCCCCAGCTGGCTGCCAACACCACACTTGCTTTTCCTGGCAAACTCCCACTCACTCTTCATGACAATGTAGCCCAGCGGACACCCTCTATAATAGACCCTTTGAAGGGACCCAGCCAGCAGATGTTCAATCCCTTCCCACTCCAGAAATTGGCTCCACAGTGTATCTGTGCAGTTAAAACATTCTTAGCCCCTCCATTGCTGGTGACTAGCCTAGAGCCAATTGAACTTGAAATTGGAATTCAGACACATGAGCTAAACTCTATTCATCAGTGCATGCAAAGACCTGCCATTGTGGAAACTGTGCAGTAAACATGTCTTCCTGCAGGTAAAGGGAACTTCCACCTTCTGTAGAGCTGCTTATGGATATAGCCCGTTGTCAGGCGTTAGTTAGTCTGCAAAGAACTGTAGTGTTCGGCTTTTTTCCCCATCCTCAAATTCTGAAAATGTTCAGAGGTGAAAGAATACAAGAACGTGTATTTATTTCATTTTATGTATATGGATGCTTTGTCTGTATGTATGACTTTATGCCAGGAGAGGGTATCAGTTCCCACCATAGATGGCTGTGAGCCATTGTGTGGTTGCTGGGGATTGAACTCAGGACCTCTGGAAGAGCCAACACTCTTAACAGCTGTGCCGTCTCTCCAGCCCCACAAGAACATCTATATTCCTTCCCTAGATTATTCATACTTTCTTAATATCAGTGTCTCTTCTCTTTTTCTTGCCCCTCTCTCTCTTGCTCCACAACCACATCAATGCACACTGAACTGTAGTATGTAATGTCAAGTTGCAGATATCGTGACTCAGTGACAGTGCAGGACTCAGCCATGACAAGCTCAACAGAGGCCCAAGTCTCAGTAGTTCACCCTAAGGCAATACCTGCTTCCAAGGAAGACCACAAACTGAGACCACCCAGGTACCACCCAGGAACAGGCCATCCAAAGGAAATTCCTAATGTTCTAACCAGCGCACACCCATCGCTTTTCCCCAGGACACCCCTAGACAACTGTCAGCCAATCAGGGGTCTTGAACCTTAGAAATCCCTCATCCCTACCTTTGCTACTATAAAAATTCAACCCCAACTGAGCTCAGGACTCTCGAATCACTCCAATACTTTGGACACATAGAGAGTCCGAGTTTGCAAACTTGTGTAAGAATAAAGGTTCTTTGCTTTTGCATACAGGACTCGATCTCCTAGTTGGTTTTGGGAGGACACCATGATCTGGGCATAACATGACACACTAAACATTTTGGCATGTGCATCCTAAGAATTAGGTTATCTCCTGTGCAACCCCACGCTGATATTATTACAACCAAGAAGTCCGCATTAATATTATGATGTAAGACAGAGTCTATCTTCAAATCTTCCCATTTAACAACAAACTATCTTTATAAACTTCCATTTTATTTCTGACCCAGAATCCAATCCGATCAAGGCTGTAGTCTCCTGAACTTCTGTTTTTTCCTGACACTGTCTGCTTTGAAGAGCCCAGGCCAATTATCATGTAGACTATGATTTCTATATTCCAGATTTGTCTGGGGGTTTCCTCATGGTATAATGAAAGCATATAAAAGTCTAACAGACAATAATGCTGTGTGGCCCTCAAAGCATCACATGAGGCTGACTGTTATTATTAGACACACGAAATTTGATCCATTGAGGGGGAAATAGCTTTTTACTTGATAAGGAAAACACAATCGGTGGGGTGCAAAAAGACTGTTAACACCAGATCCCTAATACAATTTTATCTAATAATTAGGATTCATTATTGATACTTGGTTTAATCAATTATTATTAAGTTGAGGTTTGTAAATAGTGATAAGCTCTCTAATTTCATTATTTCTTTTTTAAAAATTAGATTTATTTTATTTTATGTGTATGGGTGTTTAGCATTCGTGTAGTGCACCATGTAAATGCCTGGCGCTCTTGGAGATCTAAAGAGGGGCTTGTGTCCCCTGGAACTAGAGTCACCAGATCCTTGTGAACCACCACGCAAATGCTAGGAACTGAACCCAGGTCCACTGCTAGAATGGTCAGGCTTGTTACCATGGAGCCATATCTCTGGGCCCTCCTTGTTTCTTTATGTAAGTGTCTGTCTTAGAAGAGTCTTCTCTTTCGGCTGCCACATCTCTTTATGACTCAGGATTTGGGCTTTTGTGTTGTTATTTTAAGATAATGTACCAACCATTACCAACATTATTCTGTATGATAGTCAAACTATCCCAGATGTGCCTGTATTGTTGAATCTCCAATGCTCTTTATTGTTCTGCCAAGGGAAAAGCAAAATGGAGTGGACAGAACACACACTTTGAGGTCAAATGGCTCTTCAGAAACTTCACATAGTAACCAGCTAATAAATAAGCTACTTTCATAAGGGCTCAGTTTCTTCATGGCCAAAGAACATTAATAACATCTTCATCCCAGGCAGAAAGCAGTCCTTGTGTTCACTGTTGGATCCTTAAAATCTCATTCAAGCAGGAGGAATTCAGCAAATGCCCGCCAACTGGAAAGCACTGGACATAACCTGATACGTAATCATAGTGTAATAAGAGAGCCGTGCTCACTGCTGCTGGTGTAATATTGTTGATGAATCTTCTCTATCCATAGTATAAAACATGGCCTTGCTCGTGAGCTTCTGGGTGAAACCTTTGTACTATCAGTCTAAAAATAACTGGAAAGTGGCATTCCATCCAACTCAGCTGGGTAGCAGAAACTCTTATTATTGATGCTATGCTGAACAAAGCAGCGTACAGTTCTTACTATGTGACACTCGCTGCTCTAAGCTCTAAATTAACTCACTTGTTTCTTTCGACAAGTCTATGAGGCACACGCTATAAGAGGATTGCCTTCATTGACGTTTTTATATTGTTTGAAGATTCCATATATGCATATAATATGTTTCAATCACGTTCACCCCCATTCCTTCCCCTTCATTCTTTCCCTACCCCACAATTCTTCCCCTCAACTTCATGTGCTCTGGTTTTAAATCTACTGAGTGTACTTAGAACTATTTTTATTTTAAGTTGAAGAAACTGAAGCCTCCAAAGGGTGAGTGATTTGCCCCGGACCAATTAGGAAAGAGCTGGGATTCATATCAACAGTCTGCACTAAAGGGTAGTCTTCAGCAAGATGTACTCAGAGGCAGAGGCAGGAGGATCTCACAGTTGAGGCACAGCATAACCCTGTCTCAAAACCCAGAACAAACAACAGAAGCCCCATTATATCACTCTAAGGAATGGAATGCCTTTAAATTACTGGCAGCTAAAGCAGGTGTTCTCCATACAGAAGTGCGCAGCGGTACCTGTGCAGAAGGAGGTCACGCATAGAGTGGACTATGAAGATGTGATATTCTTGTCCTAAGTGTCTCTAATCTCGAAATGCCTTTAAAAGGACTGCATTTTACAAAATGCTGAGGCCATTGCAAATGAAGTTCTCATTTCCAGAACGTAAGTAAGGAAAGTAATTAAGCCTTGGAAAATGAGGGGGAGATGTCAGCTCTTATCTTCCTCTGGTGCTTTATGGCTGCCTTCAGTGACAAATTCAGCTATGTCTGAATAACGCACCAGATGGTCCAGCTGTGCAAATGTTATTGTTTTCTACCAATTCATCTCATTCCCACGGCTTCTCAAGGTCTAGTTCTTGAACTCCCAAAAGATGCTGCAGCTTCTCCCCTAAGCTACAAGAAAGTAATAGGTTTCCCAATTCTGTCACAAAAGATTAATCAGATCTGTAGGTGAATTCCCAGGCAAATGCCAATGCTTTTCATGATCTCCTTCAAATGCTGCGGTTTAGTTTGGGAGCCCTTATAGGGCAGAAACCATGTTTCCTTCGTATGAGCAGGCTGAGAGACATTGCTGCAACTGTCAATTAATTGATGGTGGCAACTTTGTGAAAAAATGACCCTTGTCCCTTCAAGACCATGCTGACATTTCTCTTTGCACAACTACCCTCATTGGTGTTCTGTAGAATTGCTTGCCCATTGCCAAATGAGCATACGGGTCACTCCCAGGCACTATATATTCCCAGCCATCTGTACCCTGAAAGATAAGAAGTAAGAATTCACACAGTGTGACTTACAGCCTAATAATCAGCATCTTGTGCATTAAGAAATGCAAAGCTGAAGCCTATGTAGCCATTCAAACAGTTAAACATGAACTAATGCACCATAATTCAGGGCCGGGAGCCTCCTCTATGCAGCCGCCCTTTCACTGGGAGGAAGAAACTAGTTGTGGCCTAAAGGAGGAACATGCGCATGCTTGGAGAAGGAAAGCAAGCACTCTGCAGCCCTGCACCTTCCTACCACGGCACGGCCTGCTAGGACCTCATCCTCTGGGCTCTCCTGCATTTCAGACTTGATCACCCTGCACTCACTTCCTCTCTGACATGTTCCATTCACACTTGTCCCATTGTGCTCCTCATACAAGCTGCTCACACACACATCAGGCAATGCACCATCTCATTATCCTGGACTCTTCCGTCAGATGTCTGCATGACTGTTTCAGCTCATTGAATGAGAGTGGTTTCTGAGCCCGTGTCTGTCCTTCACAAGGGACCGAGGAGGGTGATCATGGAACAAAGCCTGAAGTAATGCGGCTGGGGAGATGGCTCATCGTGCAAGTGTGAAGACCTCACTTTCATCCCAGGCATCCATGTTAAAAAGGAAGCTTGAAGGTACATGCTTGCAAACTCAGTGCTAGAGACGGGGAGACAGGCAGACCCAGGGCTTCATTGGTCAGTCAGCCCAGCCTACTTGGCCAGCTCCAGGTCCTAGAGAGAGACTGTCTCAGAGAACAAGGCGGACGACTCCTAAGGAGCAACACTTGATTTCTAGCCTCCACACAGATGCAAATGCTCTTGCACATACATGTGTACCAACACATGCATACATACACTCACACCCAAAAAGTACTAAAGACAGAAAAAAACACTATAGAGGGTTCTTGGGTTTGTTTGGGTTTTTTTTTTTTTTTGCTTCACCATAACACATAATAGAATGCCATTTTATTTGTTTTGTTTCTTTATATGATACTATTGTTTTCTTCCAAGAAATTAATGCTACATAGCCTTAAGCTATATGTGCAGGTCTTGTATAAACCACCATATCTGCGATGAGTTCATGAGTTCAATGCTTCTGTCATGCCTACCGAAGCCTGTTTTACCGCAATCTTCCCCACCGCCGGCTGTTACAATCTTTCTGCCTCCCTCCTCACCAAAACCCCTCACCCCTTCATTATTCCCTTTCCTCTTCACAGCTATGCTCTTTTTTAGGCCCATTTTATACCAAGCAGCCTTGCTATTTCTTGGTTGCTTCTACTACTTTCATACTTTTAACTGTTTTCAGAGATCTCCATTTGTTCATATTATTTAAGTGTTTGTCAGCCAGTAGTGGTAGCGCATGCCTTTAATCCCAGCACTTGGGAGGCAGAGACAGGTGGTTCTGTGAGTTCGAGGCCAGCCTGATCTACAGAGCGAGTTCCAGGACAGGCTCCAAAGCTACACAGAGAAACCCTGTCTCAAAAAACAACGACAACAAAAAGAAACGTATGCATGTATGTCTGTGTGAGTGATGTCATGTGTGTGTTTGCCTGAAGAGGCCAGAAGGGGGCATATGACAACCCTGGAGCTGGAGTGACAGGTGCCTGGAACCTAAGTCAGTTCCTCTGGATGAGCAGTGAGCATTCTTACCCGCTGAGCAATCAGCCTCTCCAGCCGCCATGCAGGCCAAACTTCCTATCAGTGCTCTTCAATCTGAAGGAATTCCTTTACATATTTTACACTAGGAGTTAATTTTTTTTTTATTTTTAAAGAAACTCTTCAATTTTGATAGCTTCTTCCTTTAAATTCTAAGTAGACTTCTATTGCCTGGTAGCTTTTTAAGGCCTACGTACGGTGTCCCCTAGCTTGCAAAGCTCTGATAAGCAATGTACTCAATTCTCAGTTTACTACTTTTGGAAAAGTCTCAGCCATTATCACTCCAAATATTTATCTGCTCCATTTTCACTCCTTTTTCCCTCTGGGATTCCAAACCTCATATGTCAGCTGCTGTGTTCTTGTCCAACAAGGGGGATGCTCGGTTCTGGCTGCTTTCCTCCCCCTCCTGCTCCTCTTTCTGTGTTTCAGTTTAGATAGTGCCGGTTGGTCTGTCTACCCTGCACTCCTCCCTGAGACGGGCTTCTCTGTGTAGCCCTGCCTGTTCCAGAACTTGCGCTATAGACCAGGCTGGCCTTGAACTCAGAGTTCTGCCTCCCAAGTTCTGGGATTAAAGGCGTTTGCCACCACTGCTTGGCTGTTGGTCTGTCTTTAAGCTTCAAGTTCACCAACTCTTTCTTCAAACGTGTCAAGTCCATTGAGGAGTCTTTCAAGGACATTTGCTGTCTTGGCTATGTCCCCCTCCCCTTGCATTTTTCCAAAAGATAGATTTATTTATTTATCTATTGTGTAGATAGTGTTCTGTCTGTATCCTGTATATATGCCTGCATGACAGATGAGGCCATCAGATCTCATTACAGATAGCTTCTGGGAATTGAACTCAGGTCCTCTGGAAGAGCAGTCAGTGCTCTTGAACCGCTGAGTCATCTCCCCAGCCCCCCTCCCCGAACCCTTGCATTTTCATGTGACCATTTCTTTAGGGCTCCATGGCTTCAATGAGATTCCCTACCTAGTTGTGCACATTTGTACATTATTTTCAAAAATACTTTTAAACATAATAACCAGTTCTCTTAGGCCCGCCTACCTTAACTGGTTTTGTTCTCAATATTGTCTGGTGTGGTAGGAGATGGTGTGAGAGGTAAGAGTTGTCTCTTGTCTCTCTGGGTCCCCAGGCTGAGGTTATCTTTTCATTCTGCCTCTCTCTCATTTATGGGCCACAAAAGGGGTCTCAAATGGTGAGGGCCCAAAATGGCATTTTGTAGGGTTTCTTTTACCCATCCCCCAGCAACAAGGACTTGAGATTTTTGAGGTCTTAAGACCTTCATTCCTCAATGAGAAAAGGATTCAGGCAGAGGATCCTGGCTTTTTTTTTATAGTATAGTTCCTCCTCCCAGTCTGATTATAAACTTAAGTGTTCTTTAGGCTCCTACCCTACTCTTAATGATCCTTGTGACTACGGCCAATGTAAAAAAAAAAAAAAAAAAGCCACAAATAGATATTCCTCATCCTTGTTTGAGTAGTACCTATATCCAAACTTCAGTAATTCATCCAAGTCTTTAACAAAACTCTCCTTAACTGCTGGCAAAGTCTCTCTCTCTCTCTCACGCACACACACACACACACACACACTCTCTCTCTCTCTCTCTCTCTCTCTCTCTCTCTCTCTCTCTCCTTGTCTTTCCTTAATGACACCTGCCTTTCCTTATCTAGTTGATTTCTTTGTGAATCCATTTCCTAGATCCAAGAAAATGTGTGCTTTTTGTCAAAGATCTAATCTGTTCTTATTGTTGGGGAGAAGTGGGTAACACTCTTACCAGCTCTTAGTCACAGCTGGAACCCTGAAATTCTAATGTCTGTGTTTAGATTGCTTCTGAGTGCTGTCGTGCCTTTTCCCTCAGGATCCCTAACTTTCAAAGTCCATTACACCCTGCAATTTTGCTAGCAGAGATTCTGCTTTGAATTTAGCAACAGAAGGAGGCCAGGGTCTGGTTGATGACCCTGAAATGGTAAGAACGGTGACGGCAGCAGGCCTTTGCAATCAAGGGTGACGTGTGCACACCAGCAATGCACAAGCACTTCTTCTCAAACTGGGCGGATTTGATTGGCAGGCATCTTTACTTTCCCATAGTCCATTGTAACAGAGGCTGTTACGATGTCTGTGGCTACTAAAGGAAGGAGGAGCACGGATGGCTATAAAGATTTGAGATACCCAAAAAAACAAGCTACAGTTACTGTTACAGCTGCTTGTCTTCACGCCTTTGGCAATGGGCTAAAAATAGGAGACTAAGATAGTCACATAAAGCTCACGAGCTTATTTAGAATGCCAGCGTCTACCCACTGTGGGACTCAGTAGAGTTATCCCAATTTCACCACAATAGATGTTTTAAAAAGTCTCAGGGTATTTTGGAGCCTAAAATCTTTAAAATAAATAAAAAGTTGACTTTCTGCATTATTCCATTAAGTATTCTAATGAGAAAATCCAAGGTTTAATTTTTATAATGTCAGGAAGAAAGGGGGTCAAATTTTGGAGGCATCTCAGCACCTGAGTAATGTTTCCAATTCAGCAAAATCAGATGGTCTGATTTCTTGGCTCAGTGTTTTTTGGTAGAAAAGGCAATTTTCAAGAGTGAAATAGCAATTTCTTAGCCATCACGGGAGCTCTTAAAATCCATTTTTTAACCTCCTGTACACTTCCATGTGTAAATGAAAAAAGACTCCTGGAAATACACATTTTTCTATCTTGAAAGATAACTCACTCAAGCATAAAGTTAATACAACTTATTACACCAGAGGTAAAGTTGCCTTAGAGCACGCTGTGCAGAGCAAAGGGGTAAACACACTCCACAGAGTAGGGCGGGCCTGCTGTCCAGCCCACATCCTTCCCTCTCAATGTCTCCATTAATACCCCCTCCGTTGCTCCTGCCGACAGAGGAGAGGGGTGCCTTCCCTAGGAGCTTTGACTTCTCTTAGACCTTTGAAAATTCAGTGTCAACCCTAAGCACAATTATGAGCCTTTGGTTAGGAAGAAGCAGCTCAACTTTCCAGTCAGTGCTTCCAATAAAAATGACAAAAATCAAGTCAGAGGGCTGATGAGTCAGAATTCTCTGGTCCGCTTTCTCAGTTTACTGTGAACTTACTAAGTGCAAGCCCTCAGGAAACAGTGTCTTTATGTCCAAGTAAAACTTTTACTAATAGTGCCAATTGGAGCCATGAAGGGACTTGTGCACAAAGCATTTAGCAGGTATTTAGCACACGGTATGCACAGATTAGGTTTTTGCCATCACCATCGCCACCATCACCGTCACCACCATCATCAACACCATCACTGCTTCTACAGCAAATATCTGGCCACTTTCCTACTCATAGCTACCGCCTCAGTCTGTTCGACCTACACAGTGTCAGCCATGTGCCAGGCTTTCCTCTAGGAGTTTGTGCATAATAAAGTAAGAAGGCAGCATCTATCCCTTCTGCCACCTATCAGCAGGATCTGATCCATCATCTGTATCTGCTTGGATTCGGTTTTCCTTTCAAACAACTGATCGGGACTGAGGTTAAGGTGGGGTATCTGAGATGGTGGTACAGGCAGAGAATGCCTTCTTAGGTTTTGTACTAGGCACCTTGCTAGCTATTTCACTCGATCACAGGGCTGAGGAAGCAAAAGAATGGTAGATTGTATTTGTCTGGTTTGGGGAACAGAATATGAAAACACCTGTCCAATGGCAAGATATTAGACCTTCTTGCTCTTATAAGAAATGAGAAGACATTTACCAGTCAAGTGTCTGGTTTTCCAGACAGGTACACTAAAAGTAAACGATGGATTGTATTTGGAGATGATTGGAGAGACAAGAGCAATGAGCTACTGTGTATTAAGTACTCTTGTGGTACATGCTTGGTGATTGCAAATTTTTTGATCTTTATAACAGTGTAAAGGGTTGGTATTGCTAATCCCCATTTCACAGCAAAGTAATAAAGAGCTAAGCCCAAGAAGGAGGGAAAAACCACTGAGGTTCTAAACTTCTAGTCTGGCATAGATCTTACTCAGACTAGATTAAGACAGCTAAAGGAATCTGTTTCCTCTCTTTCTCTAACTCCTACAAGCTGTGCAGCCCTCTTCCTCCATCCCCAGACTCCACAGGCCAAGTTCTCTCATCGTGCACTCTGCCTTGGTTTCCCTCTTGGTTTGCCATCACAGGGGTCCTGACTAGGAAACCTTATTTTCACATCAGCTGATTATCAGTGCCGATTTCACCTGTAACTTCAAGTCCCCCTTTCCCATGTGACCTGGCACATTGACTGGTTCCAGAGATGAAGACACAAGATGCCTTGGAGGAGGGATTGTCATTCTGCCCACCTCACATGGCACATTAGTCACAGAGCTATCGGGATAGAGTACATTCGGATTTTATCCCAGCTGACAGGGAATCATTGAGAGTTCTTAAGTACTACAGCAACGTAAATACATCTGCATTTTACATAAACAACCCTGGGATCTGGATGTAACAAGGAATTGAAGAAGAAAAATGCAGGTCATCACTCAATAGGAAATAACGAAGCTGTTAGTGTAGAAATGGAGAAAGGGGAATGGATTGAAGAACGTCTCTGAGGCAGAATGAGCCCCTCCATTGGAGATGGATGGATGGAGGGAAAGAGTTGCAAGATGAATCTTGACACTCTAGCTCCAGTCGTTGGGAGGCCAATTTGCTTCTTACATTTCTATGTCTGTTTTGATCATTATTTACCAAACACTTGTCCATATGTCAGAGTATTAAAATAGCTGGAGGTTTGGGGAAATTGATAAAATGATAACACAAAAATCCCTGTTGTTAAGGTTCTCACCTGTGATGGAGAAATGCACAATAGACATAATAAATAAATAACTATGGGTTATAGAAGAATTTGGTTCTAAGCCAGGCGGTGGTGGCTCATGCCTTTAATCCCAGTACTCGGGAGGCAGAGGGAAGCGGATCTCTGTGAGTTCGAGGCCAGCCTGGGCTACAAGAGCTAGTTCCAGGACAGGCTCCAAAGCTACAGAGAAACCCTGTCTCGAAAAACCAAAGAAGAAGAAGAAGAATGTGGTTCTAGACATGGGGGATCAAGAGGGTAGGATACCAGTGTTCCAGATGGTCCAGGCCAGCCTCAATCTGGTAGTGACATTTAAACGAGAACTTGAGCAAGACGAAGGAAATCATCCCATGGGAGTCTTGGAAGGTTCATTTCTGCCAAATGAGCAGTTACTACATTCACCAGTTTGTGCATTCATTCAGGTCAAAATAAGAGTTTGTAATCACTTAGGAAATGTTGTGGTGTGGGAGAACAATTCTGTATCTGTCAATTATGTTTTAAATAAACACTGATTGGTCAGGATCCAGACAGGAAGTAGAGGCAGAGCAATAAGAACAGGAGAATTCTAGGAAGGAGGAAGCCCATTCCTCCCCAGTCCTACCCAGACCATGGAAGAAGCAGGATGTGACCTGCCCCACTGAAAAAGGAACCGAGCCATGTGGCTAACATATACTAGAATAATGGGCTAATATAAGTTATAAGAGCTAATATGAAGCCTAAGCTAATGGGCCAATCAGTTTATATCTAATGTAGACTCTCTGTGTGATTTTCCTTGGGACCTAACGACTGTGGGAACTGGACAGGACAGAAACCCTGACAAGCCTGCTCCTCATGCTACAATGTTGGGCTCTGGGCTATGACTTTTCTCCATGAGAAAAACGGCCTTGAGAACTAGGAAGTATACACCGAAAATGAAAAGTAGGGCCTTAAGGACAAATTGCACTTCTCTGAAGATGCTCGCATTTATCACTTGGTAACCATGAAGTCACCACATGCTCATCCTTTCTGCCGGGTAGCGCTCCCTCTGTAGCTAATTGCCTTCCATCTCTGGCCTAGTTCTTGTCAGTTTGGCACACTGTTATTATATACAGTAACAGTGTGTAAGATATTAGCTTGTCATTATATATAAATGTGTCTAAGGAAAACTCATTTCCAAGAATCATTTTTGAAAATGAATCCAGGAGAGAGGTAAAAGCTTATTTTCTGTCTCCAAGGACAACATAAAATAACACTGCAGCTTGCAATGAAATCGTTTACGGTGGGCTTCATGCCCTGTGGGAATTACCAAACACTCTGGGGTGGTCTGTGGAGCCCAGGAGACTGTTGAGTTGGACGCAAGCAACCCTTCTGCTGCTGCTCCGGTGCCGTTTGCCCCTTAAGGATGTAAGCAGTCACTTCCCATGGTTCTATTTATTATATTATAGCTAATAACATGTGACCAGAAAATAATTTTTTTAGTATTTTCCCCTTGGTGCCATTAAGTTTAATGTTCTTGTTTCAATAATGCAGAAACAGTGCCTTGTCTGGCATTAGAACTTTTTTCTTTTATTATCTATTAAAGTAATAATTTAATTTACTATAAAATATATACTTCATACCACCCTTTCTTTGCAGGGTTTGTGATGCTGCCAAGAGCTGAGCATATTCTGTATGCCAGCATTTGCCCAGTTTGCTTCTGACAGCTTTTAGCACTAAGTAATAACCATATAAAGTAGCAACATTGTGTCCCCAGAACAACAGGGCCTGCATGTGGGAGGTGTTTAAAGGTGACCACCCTCACCTGTGATGATGGCACACACAGTAGCCACAGCGGCTTCCCTCACCTGTGACGATGGCGCACACAGCAGCCATGGCGGCTTCCCTGTGATGATGGCACACAGCAGCAACCACGGCTGCTTCCCTCACCTGTGATGATGGCGCACACAGCAACCACGGCGGCTTCCCTCACCTGTGATGATGGCGCACACAGCCACGGCTGCTTCCCTCACCTGTGATGATGGTGCACGCAGCAGCCATGGCAGCTTTCTGAATCGAACATTTCATTATGGAGAACAAAGAAAAAGGATTTAGATGTCTACTCACCTGGAAACAATTTTTTTTTCTAGGTGAGTTTTGAAACCTTTAATGTCTCAAGCAGTCTCTAAAGACCTGTCATTGATAAGAAATCTGCTCTGGGTGCTAAAGGAAACCCAGACACGGGGCCGACCCTACAGAAGCCTAAAGGTCTGGTACAAAGCCTAAAGGTCTGGTACAAAGCCTAAAGGTCTGGTACAAAGCCTGGGATTGCTGGCACAGGAAACCTTGCAGATCTCAAGTCCCCAAGTTTCTTCCCCTGCACAGCGCTCCAGTCACCAATGGGGCCACTCATCTGACAGTAGAACATGCAACCTCTGGGCTCTGCAGCAGACAGGCTGAGCTCAAGTCCTAAGGCAACCCTCTGTGACTCTGGGTAACTTTCTTGCCTTCTCTGAATCTCAGGTTCCTTATGTTTTGCAACTTAGGAATTAAAATCTCTCATATATATATTATAACAATAAGTAAACTTGGGTATGCAAAATATTTAAAATCTCATTTGCATGGTGTTAACATTCTGTTAACATAGGCTATTTGGTTTATTATTGCTACTTTGTGATGAAGGATATTTTGCATGAGTATTGAGATTCTTCACTTCTAACGAATGTACATATTCTAAGCAGAAATATCCTTATTATTCTTTCGAATTACATACAATCACTATAAAAGATTAAATTATGTAGAAAAGGAGAGTGTGTCTCTGTAATTCGACTCTAAAGGTAACCATAGTTCAATTGAGCAGATCTTCTTTATGATAATTTTAAAACTCATAGATTTATTTTCAACAGAACGCTTTATACTGTGTCTACAGTTCTACAGGTAGCCTATTTGCTAACATATTTGCATAATGGACTCAGGTGATCAATGTGTAAAGATCCATAGTTGATATAAGCATTACTTCATCTGTTGGCAGGAAGACTATCTACAGTTGGGCTACAGAGTCTAAGCTGAGGATGGTACATTTAAAAAGAAAACATCACTACATTCATGCTATATCTCCATAGATAAAAATATCTGAGTATACGTGTATATAAAACATCACATACCAAAATTGACCACACACACACACACACACACACACACACACAGGGCATTTTAGGAAAACTGAAAAAGTTGTCGTGAGATTTAATTGCAAAAAGTTGTTGTTTTTTCTAAGCATTGTTTTTTGCTTGTTTGTTTTGTTTTGTTTGTTTTTTTCAAGACAGGGTTTCTCTGTGTAGCCCTGGTTGTCCTGGAGCTCACTCTGTAGTCCAGGCTGGCCTTGAACTCACAGAGATCATCCTGCCTCTGCCTCCCAAGTGCTGGGATTAAAGCCATGTGCTACCACTGCCTGACTGTTCCTAATCACAAGATTTCAAGCAGCCTGATGTATCTATTTTTAAGGGCTGACTGAAGATGGGGTAAAGGAACCCGTCAAGAAGCCTGAGCTCTGCTAAGGGCTCAGTAGATGTTGGCAGTCCCTGCAGTTGGCTGAAATTAGGCTTTCTCTGTTTGTTTAGTTGTTTGTTTTTGAGACCGGGTCTCTCTCTGTAGGCCTCGCTGTCCAGTCTCTACTTTGAGTCTTAATCAACATCTCTAGACCCACTTTGGCTCTCAAAGTCTTTTCTTTAATGACTAGGTACTCAGCTAAAGATGAAGCAGAGCAAGGAACTGATTTAGAAAACACCTCTTATTGTGTCCTTTCAACAACTGAAAATGATCCACATGGTTCTTGCTGACTAAAATGACAGGTTAAAAATATGTCTGATGCAGCCTACAGAATGGAAAAAGATCTTCACTAACCCCACATCAGACAGAGGTCTGATCTCCAAAATATACAAAGAACTCAAAAAAATGGTCATCAAAAGAACAAATAATTCAATTTAAAAAAAATGGAGTACAGACCTAAACAGAGAACTCTCAACAGAGGAATCTAAAATGTCTGAAAGACACTTAAGGAAATGCCCAACATTCTTAGCCATCAGAGAAATGCAAATCAAAACAACTCTGAGATTCCATCTTACACCTGTAAGAATGGCCAATATCAAAAACACTGATGACAACTTATGCTGGAGAGGTTGTGGGAAAAAGGGAACATTCCTACATTGCTGGTGGGAATGTAAGCTGGTACAGCCCCTTTGGATGTCAGTGTGGTGATTTCTCAGAAAATTAGGAAACAACCTTCCTCAAGACCCAGCAATACCACTTTTGGGTATATATCCAAAGGATGCTCAATTGTACCACAAGGACATTTGCTCAACTATGTCCATAGCAGCATTATTTATCATAGCCAGAATGTGGAAACAACCTAAATGTCCCTCGACCAAAGAATGGATAAGGAAAAGGTGTTACATTTACATAATGGAGTACTACACAGCAGAAAAAAATAACGACATATTGAAATTTGCAGGCAAATGGATGGAGCTAGAAAACATTATTTTGAGTGAGGTAACCCAGACCTAGAAAGACAATTATTATATGTACTCACTCATAAGTGGTTTTTAAACATAAAACAATGAAAACCAGCCCACAAATCACAATCCCAGAGAACCTAGACAACAACAAGGACTCTAAGAGAGACTTACATGGATCTAATCTACATGGAAAGTAGAAAAAGACAAGATCTCCTGAATTGGGAACATGGGGACCTTGGGAGAGGGTTGAAGGGGAGGGGAGAGGCAAAGAGGGGAGCAGAGAAAAATGTAGAGCTCAATAAAATATCAATTTTATATATATGTATATATATGTGATGACATAGAAGACATAGCACTTGCAATCAATGTGTCGTTACATCATTCAGCTTGCCTACGATGAGAGATTAGTTCAGAAATTATTGATGAGCACAGTGGCACACACAGGTGAACAGGAGAGTGGGTGATTTCTGAACAGGACCAATTTCTGCTTTTTATACCATTGACTTTCAAGGCTGGGAGACCTTTGTAGAGGACTTTCCAGCTTGTCACAGGATGTTTAGCAACATCCTTGGTCTTTACCCACTAGATGCCAGTAGATGCCAATAGAATCTCCTTCCACAAGTTTTGACAACCAAAACTGTTTCCAGGTATTGCCAAACATTTCCTGGGGCCAAACACATCTCAGATGAACTCCTAGTCTAAGATCTATATGGATTTTTGTTTAGCATTTTACACATGCCAAATACATGTAACATTCATAATGATCATATATAGGCAGGGTAGATATTCTTCCCCAACTCTTTAGAGATGAGGGAACTATAAACCATTTCCGCTAAATGTGGTGAAATCAAAATTTACATTCGAAGACATCAAGATGGCCTGATAGGTCAAATCAGAATAGTTTGATTTTTAAATTTAATGTTCATAATAGGATCAGTGAATGCCTTGCTTAACCACCACAAAAGAAATGATCCTGCAGCCAGCATCAAAGAGGACCCCTAAATAAAAGCAAGTGGGAGATGCAGCCATATGATTTAGAAGTAATTTTAAGTTGAATTCATTAGTTGTTGAGATAATAAAGTGAAGAAGAATTTGCGTGTCCCTGCAGAGATAGAAAATGGGGTACCGTGTGAATAGATGACTCCAGGAGATGTGTGGTAATGTATCTGTAGGGGTATGTGTATCCCACCCACTAAGTCTGCATTAACATGGTTAAAGAAAAACACAGAGAAGATTAAACTATATAAAAGCCACAGCACTGACAGGCTTCAAAGACTAACCTCTTGGAAAAAGGAACCATGGTCTGCAGATATTAAGGAAAGTCTCTAAATTCCAGCCAAGAGCCAGAATCCCAAGGAGATGCGAAATAAGACAAGGGATAACCAGAAATCCATCAAGGTCATCAACTCACACTGAACCCTGTGTGCTGTAAGCAACTCCCCATTAACTTGCAGGCATCACTTTATGGGCTGTGCAGATAGTAACACAGATGCCTGTTTGTATTCAAGCTTTTTTTTTTTTTTTAACCACATCAGGACTCAGGTTTAGACACTGAAAATGTCATCACATAAAAAACAATCTGCCTCACTTGTGTGAGATAATAGGATTGGGGGTTAATGAGCTCATGCCTGGGATATCGATCCAAATGTGAATACCTGGTAATTGGCTATCATTCTATTTCAGTTCATAGCCAACTGAGGTGATCTGAATGGGTGCTTTACTCACCGAAACAACTTCAGCTCCCCGCAAAACTGAGAACTTGCTCACGGAACTGGACAGTTGCCAAACAGCATCCCCTCCTCCTCCCTCTCCCCTCACATCCCTCCTTCTAGGTAAACCCTAAATCTCTAGGAGGATATAAGACAGCGCTCAGCCCCACCATGACTCTCCACCCAGAAGGTCCCCTCTGTGATTTAAGAAATGATGGCAGGCCTTCCCTTTCCCCAGCAAGTGTTGCTTTTATTCTTCCATCACTGCAAATCCAGGTTTTGAAGGATTTAATCTCCAACTGCCAAGCTTATTTAAAACAAAATTGCTGTAAAGGAGTACCGCATCCAGCTCTAATTTCCTACATCTCTATAGTAACATTCTTCAGCGACACTATTTTCTGTAGGGCATCATCCACGTGCCAAAATATAACCCATAGGTAGCCGCGGCAATTTGTCTGTGTAAGCCTCGAACAGAATCTCAAAAGCTACAGGTCCTAAGGCTGCTGTGTTACCTAAAGGAGGTTTCCCGAGGGGCAAGAGGTGCAATGCTCTACCCAGCATAGCAGGAACCCTCATGGCACCATGACCCACCAAGGCCAAGGGCAGTGAGTTGAGAAGCAAGTTTCAGTGGACTGACCTATAACTTAGAAGTGGGCACAAGAACTACACTTATCCTACAGCGGACACATAAGGATGCAGCAAGCTTTCAGATCTCTCTGGACCTCAGTCCTGAAATATCTGGGTAGACAAATGCATGCCTGCCAAGGGACAGGGGAAGTTGAAAAGACAATGTTTCTGAAGGTGCTTGTCACCTGGTAGGTGCCCCAAGGAAACTCATTTTCTTTCTTTAAGTTATCCCATGGGGTAATGATTATCCTAATCCTAAACTGATAACACGGTAAGCATTTTAAAGCTAAGGGATTAAAAACCAAGACCAAGGATCTATGAATCCGTGTCTGACCATGGAATTCCATTCATCCTTGCTTAACACAAAAATGTGGTTTAATTGGCCTGGCTAGACCTTCACTTCCGCAGCTCTGAAATGGCTCGTCACGGCTTGGCACTCTTAGCTCCCAGAGGAAGCATAGGACTCCTGAGGACCAGGTTAAAACCACAGGCAGATGAGAGACTGAAGCAGGGTCATCTTTGAAAATGTCAACACTAGGGGGAGACTCCTTCTCAGCCAAAGACTTCATTCCATTTCCCTCCCCCCCCTTCTTAAACCAACCCAAGGCTTCCACACAAACCAAGTTCAACACTGCTGAGACAGGCTGGGCTGGCAGCAGGTGCTAATTATGGGAGGGGGTCATTGAACCCCAACAACGTAACAACAGTTTTCTCCCTAATCTGTTCAAAAAATCTTTCTCAAGTTGAAATCAGAGAGCCATAGCCCCAAACCAGCTGTGGTAGAACACACTTGAAGTCTAGTATTTGAGATGCAGAGGCTGAAGGAATGGGGAGTTCAGACATCCTTAGCTATTTAGCAAATTCAAGCTCAACCTGAGCTGCATGAAACCCCGCCTCAAAAACAAATGTTAATTTGTTTGATTTGGTTTAGTGTAAAGAGCTATTTAGTTAAAATATCAATGAAAATAATTGATATTAGTCATAACAGTAAGTAATTTTCATATTGCATACAGAGCTTTATGTACACTTTGGGGTTTTTAAGCTTTTTCCCAGTCATCTAGTCAATGGACATTGTTAACTTTTTACTGTTAGAGAATCTACGGCATAGAATGTGGCGTGTCTGTGTCCTATAACCTCAGAATTTCAGAGGTGGAGGCAGGGAAACCAGACGTTCAAGGCCATACTGGTTTGTTTGAGGCCAGCTTTGGCTATATGAGACCCCGACTGAAGTAAATAAAGCCCAAACTAAAAGCACAAAACACAAAATCAGACCTGTTGGGTTAATGTCTCAATTCTAACACTTGCTAGCTGTGAAACATGGCAAGTTAATTAACCCATGTTGCTTAATTAGCTCTTGTATAGGTGAATAACAGTTCCTGCCTCCTTGGGCTGTTTGGGAATCAATTGAATCCATACATGTAAAACACTTTTACAGTGTTCGATATGTTAAAAGCATGTAGCCCATCACTGGACCCAAAATCACATATTTATTTATTTGTTTATATGTAATTATTTAGTTGCTAATTATACCAGGCACTGTCTTGGACCTGAAAAGAAAGGAAAGGCCTTGCAGTTTGTTGGGAAGGCCAACACTGTATGATTCTAGTAAGGTGTGGTGTGTTCTATGGTAGAGGTACTAGATGGCAGGGATGTCATGGCCAGGCGAGCTTCCACCATAGCCCAGATGCCAAGCTAACTGCCCTGCAAGCCGCAGCAAGAATCACATCCAAGAACCCTGCCTTTAAGGTTTGTGGATGAAGACTAGCCTTTTAATCCTAAACTAGAAAACATCTGGGCAAGTCATTTGACCCCTGGTTTTCCAAACAATACCATTCTTTTGGGATACTCAGGAAAATAATTGAAGTTATTGTGTGGGCTTCCCTGGCCTGAGAGGGATCTACAGGGGCGTGGAAATCCGGGGAGGGATCAAGTGCCTAACTCACTCAGCTATACTCTCTTAGAAGATACTGTTACGTGTCCACGCTGCCTGTGCTAAGATCATAAATAAACTCCCCATCCAGACTCATTAAAGAACAATCATTCATATAAGGTACAAGTGTTCTCATCTCATCTCATCTCATCTCATCATAAAATCCAATAAAATCATCCCCATTACATACTCATTGGAACAAATCAGGGGAATTTTGAACAGTGTAAAGCCACTAGTAATTCTTTCACCAAGGTTGAGATTTTGACATATTTCATTTTGGTCTTTATTTAAAGCACTGTTTTTCTTAAAATAGTTGCAATTATATCACACAGCCCTGAGGCAGAGAAAATGGCCACTTGTCCATGTGGCAGTGGGGGTAAAATACCGCTCACTCTTTGCAGTTTCTCAGGCTGTACTATGCGGCCCCTCACCTTGCCTTGAGATTAAAGACATGTTCATTCTGAGTGCAGTGCTTTTCATATAAATGAGCCTGTTCCTGGGTTCGGATCCCCACCTATATTATAAATGTACTATATGATGTACATATATGGTGTACATAAATGCATATCATAAATGCCACTGTATCTGTCATCCCAGAACTCTGAAGCTCCTCAGGTGTGAAGAGATAGTACAATCTTTTTGGTTGTACTAAATTATTATATGTATATATGCATATTTTAAATATTGTAAATGTTTCTGCGTTGCATATTATAAACGACTTGGCTCCATTCTCTCATTTTATTACTGAAAACCAAAATAGCTTAAAAACTGAAGCTTCTCTAAGACCGACTGACTGCCAAAAAAGCCACAGATGACTGTAGAATCTGGTATATTCTGGAATTTGAGCACTTTAAGATAATTACTATTCATATCTCAGAAGCCGTATTTTGTTCAATTCACAAATGGGATAATAGCAAAAACATTCTTTTTGTCATGGGCAGTTTCTTAAAGTGCAATGCTTTTAAAAACTGCCTCCTCCCCAGTTTTCCTCTCCTTCTCTACCAGCCGTGTTAACTCTTTTACCTCTGACCCACATTGCCAGTGTTAATGACCAATACATATTTCTAAGGATGGTGTGTATCATTCCATGACATTTTCCATATTGCTCGAGTCATGAAAAAGCATAAATATACATATGGTGTAGGTTGTTGCCATTTCTCAAACATGACTCATACCACAGCCACACTTCCCTAGACTTCTCTTTCTGGAGCTAGAGATCAAATCTAGGCCTTGGGTATTTTGCATTTTTCACTGTTTTTGAAACACCATACAACTGAACGCTTGCTTTTTACTCTTCATGACACAGTGAAGAAATATATACAGGCCAGTGGGTTTAACTCACCTGTGCGAAGTGGTTGGGTTGATAGCCAGGTCCTGGACAAGATTCCACACCTGGGACAACCACCTGCACAAATCTTGAAGCCCTGCAGGTAGAGAAGGCAACATCATGCCAAGAATAGATATTGCTCCTGGTGAATGGATACCAAGGGCTCTTCCAAGATCAAAGGAGTCTCCAGTTCTTGAACTGCAATCAAAACAACGGTGATCTCCCTGCAAAACCGTGACTGCCCCTTTCTTCCTAGGCCCCCACAGCCAGCTGAACCACTGGCTCATCTAAGAGCCACTTACCGTCAAGTTTTTCCAAGACTCTGAGCTTCTTCCTAATGTTAAATTTCAGGTCATGAGAAAGTTCCCTAAAATCAGTGAATTCCTGCTTATCCAGTTTCACATTCCTGCCTCTTTGATTAAGCCCTATCAAAAGGTATTCCCTGGCTCTCCTCCCTGGCTGCTGCCAGCAAGTACTAGTTAAAATCTCGGCCGTCCTTTGTGGCGTAGCCTCTATCCTCCCTTATCAGGCTTAGCACATCCCCGGCTGCCTTTGGCTGGGAGTTGGCACTACTAATCACTCTGGCATTCAGGAGAGGCAGCAGGAGTGACTCCTCCAAGGGACACCTGTTGCTGCCGAGGCCAGGCTTGGGCACATTAGCATGGGAGAGAAGATTGCCCTCCTATATCCAGAGCCTGCTCCACAAACCCTCAACCTAACCAGAGAGTTAAGGTCAGAAGTTTTCAACCTTCCTAATGCTTCAACCCTTTAATACAGTTCCTCATGTTGTGGTGATCCCCAACCATAAAATTATTTTATTGCTACTTCATAACTGTAATTTTGCTACTGTTCTGAAACATAATGTAAATACCTGTATTTTCCAATTGTCTGTGGTGACCCTTGTGAAAGGATCGTTCAACCTCCCCCCCAAAGGAATTTTGTTTATTTACTTATTTTTTTAATGTATACAACATTCTGTCTCTATGTATGCCCACAAGCCAGAAGAGGGCGCCAGATCTCATTACAGATGGTTGTGAGCCACCACGTGGTTGCTGAGAATCGAACTCAGGACCTCTGGAAGAGCAGCCAGTGCTCTTAACCACTGAGCCATCTCTCCAGCCCGCCCCAAAGGAATTTTGATCCACAGGTTGAGAATCACTGCTTTAAGTTTTTAAGAATTTGGCACATTCTAGTACTTAGGAGGTAGAGGTAGGAAGATCAGTAGTTCAAGTTCAGCCTCAGCTACATATTGAATGTGAGAGCAGTCTAGGATACATAAGACCACGCCTCATTAAAAAAAAAAAGAAAGAAAGAAAAGAAAAACAGGGCAGGGACTGAGAAAATGGCTTAGTCAATAAAGTGCTCACTGTGCAAGACTGAGCCTGGGTTCCTATACCCGGCACCCAGGTAAACACCTGGGCTTGGTGACAAGCAACTGGCTGACAGACACAATTTTATAGTTAAGAGTCCAATAGAAATGCTCAAAACAATTGGGTAGAACACATTTCCTAAAGGCAGTTGAAAGTTCCTGTTAGTTGAGAGGTCTAGACAACCCTTATTAATCAGTATACATGCTCCCTGCAGGTAGGTGGAGCCCAGACAGGAAGAGGGAAATGTGGACCAACACATATCCAAGCCTGACTCTCAGATAATTCTTAGCTTCTCCCCTGCTGGAGCGAGTTTAAGAGAATGAAGAAAAAGCAGCATTAACCCTTTGACCTAGATCGTTTCTGGGGCTGTGATGAAATGATGACCAAAAGAAACCTGGGGAGGAAAGGGTTCCCTGGACTCACGGTCAGGATCACAGTCCGTCATCTAGGAAAGCCAGGACAGGAACAGAGTCAGGAACCATGGAGAAAGACTGCTTGCTGGCTCTGCCACTGCCTTGCTCAACTTGCTTTCTTAGAGAACTCAGGACCACCAGGCTCTGGATGGCACCGCCCACAGTGAGCTGGGCCCTAACTCAGCAGTCAACCATCAAGGGAATGCCCTACAAGCCCACAGGCCAGGCTGATGAAACCAAATCCCCAGGCAAGGTTTCCTCTGCTCAGGTGATTCGGTTTCTAACAAGTCCACAAAAGCTAACCGGTGCAACCTTCATAAGGAGTTCCCTGGATATGAAAACGAAAATCAAAGGAATTACCCATCTTCCCTTATCAGAGGCATGGAACAATGCCTGTCTACAATTCTGAGACCAGATGTTTAAGTGTATAGACCATCTGCTATCAAACATACCTGCTTGGCTTTAAAATTCACTGGCGTTCTGGGACTTCTCGGTCCTTCTTGCTCTTTCCCCGTTATACACCAAACAAGAGCACTTTATCTGCACAGGGAACCATGGAGAGTGAGTTGGAAGTGAGTTTAGTGCTTTTCTGGCCTGGCTCTGGTATTTTCCCATGGAGTCAAGGCACTGAAGCCTGTAAAAGGGAAACCACTTGCCAGCAGTTCCACTGCTGTTACCTGCAAGGCCCCGGGGTGATTACAGACACAAATCAACAATGTGCTCCACTCCTCCAGGCACCTGGTGAACAGCCGTCAAATGACTAAGGTGAGAGATGAAATTTACATGACTCTGTGCAAACACGTGTGAGTATCAAGGTGATCCTCCTGTCCTGCAGCCTCCGGTGTTCAGGTAAGATGCTTTTGTAGGTCCAAAGCAGCCCTCCCAAATGGCAGTGCTGTGACAAAGTTTGATCCCCAGTAAATCTTTCTACCCAGTTTTTTCACTGTGCCCTTGCTTATATTTGATGCCAAAACTTGGGAGAGAAACTCTGGGCCCTGAAAGGAAAAGTATCGGCTCAGGACCCCCAAGACCCAAATTCTCAGCACAAAGGAGATTTATTTGTCCCCGAGAGGGACAGAGGGCAGGGATAAGGGACAAAGACAGGAGATAGAGAATGAAGGAGAAGGGGAAGGGAACAAGGGGCAGGGATATTTGTCCTGGAAGGACAAAGAACTGCCTCTGGATAGAGAGAAGACAGTTGTGGCCCATAGGAAAAATGGCAGTTTATAAAAGTAAAATGAGAAAACCTGTGTTAATGAGGAGTTTAATTTTAATTGGTCATGTTAATTAGGTGAGCCAAAGGGGGCTTTTCATTGCTGGACTTCAATACACTGATAGCTGGACCTTGATAGTCGGCCTCAGGAGGAGGAAGTGGCCAAATAAGGGAACAGACCTTGGTGGCTAGCTTTAGGAATGTAATCTAAAAGGGTTTTTTGTTTCTTGGTTTTTTTTTTTTTTTTTTGAAAGCAAAGGGAATTGGGGAGAAGGGCAAGGCCTTCCAGAGTCCTGTTTGCCATGCACAGATGGGCCAAAGTCTCTTCAGGCCCCCTTCCAATGGGCCCTGCCCCTCCTAACTGAATGAAACTGAGGATTTGACCCTGCTGGATTTGGAAGATCGGCCAGTGCTGGCTTCGACCATCCACCGTGCTCAAGTCCAGATGTCAGTCTGCCGCTCCAGCTCTCTGTCCTCCACTAACTCTGTCCTCTGAGAGCCGCCTGCTTTGTCTCTCTGCCTCCCCGGAGCCTGCTCAATAAGCCACACAGGTGCTTCAGGAAGCTTCTCTATGCCCTCCTGGACACTCCATCCCAACGATGAGTGACACCTGTCCACAAGATCCTGGACATCTCTCTAACAAGTCTCTTTTCCCTTGGGGACAGCCTCGGATTGAGACTGTCACCACAGCACTTACCCTTCCCTTTCTGTCCCTGTTCTTATGATGTGAGAATCCTCCCTCTGGCAAGATCCCTATTTATGACCCTTTTCCTAAGTCTCTCCCACCTAGTCCCTGCTCTGTTCCTGGACATTCTCTACAGCTACCGCCAGATGCTTTTAAAGATGTCTCCTTTCCCTCCTGTTCTGCCTCTTGTTTGTTCATGGGGCTTGTGTTGTCTCTCTCTCCTTCGCTTGCTGGAACCTGAACTGTGGCCTCTTACTAGACTCATTAGTTCCTCTCACCTGCCTTCTCTAATCTCGCTCCCTCCTCAGACTCAGAGATTCCATTATTCCATTATGACGTACAGGTCTTACTGCAAAGGGCTTGGCCTCAGTACAAACTGAATAATTAGCTTCAATGACCAAAAAATGGCACACTTGACTTCCTAATTCTCATAGATTGTGACAAGTTAGGCCACTGCAGAAGCAAATGATCTGAAAAATCCCCTATCTCTAAGCTTTCTTTGCTCTCCACTCCCGTTAGTCTTTCCCTCTGATCACTGGGTTCAGTCTTACAGAGACTCAAACATCTTTTGGGTATAGATAATATTGAAATATTCTCACAAGCTCTTCTACACTACTGAAAAGGCTGGGTCTTTAGGACTTGGCCTGCCCACTTTAGACCCAAGAGTGTTTATTTAAAAGCTTCCTCCAAAGCCTCCATCCTGGGTCAAGGTTGCCACCTGACTCTGTGACAGGGAAAAGGAGAAACAACGCACAACAGCTCAGAAAAAAAGACACTGCATGCTTAAGAACAGCTAAACAATGAGCTGTTTCCAATAGGAATTACTAATGGTTAAGTGTAGTAGCTGATCTCTGGGTCTCTGAATACTCCTCCCTTTACCAGATAATCCAGAGGCTGTGATCTCCAGAACCCTAAAGGAGAACTTTGAGATGAGTGGGTCTCAGAACAGAACCATACCAGGTTAGTTTTGTTTTGCAATAAAAGCAGTTCTTTAAAATGGAAGGGACTGGATTACCACATAGGATTTTGACAAAAATAAAGGTCATAATTAATGCCTTGTTAAGGATGCCCTATAAAACTTGTATAAATCACTATGTAAACAATTAGATGCAGAGAGAGAAAAAGGAGGGGAAACCCAGGGTCCTCATTCCCAGGCTCAGTATTGGAGGGCCATGGGAATGTGACCATGACCTCTTCCATAACTACTTGGATGCCTAATCAATACATGCATGAGCTCTTTGGCTCAGTGGGGGCCTGGCCAAGTTCCAGACAATAATGGATAACT
Organism: Ondatra zibethicus; assembly: GCA_004026605.1. Taxonomy (NCBI): domain Eukaryota; kingdom Metazoa; phylum Chordata; class Mammalia; order Rodentia; family Cricetidae; genus Ondatra; species Ondatra zibethicus. The sequence continues at coordinate 31,279 of PVIU01008177.1, read as the reverse complement.
TGTGGGACTCTCTCATGAGCGTTTGGCAGTGTCCAAGAATATGAAGGTAATAGCATGGGTTAGAACATTGAGAGACCTCAACAATTATAAGCAGTAGAATCAAAATCAGAATATTAAAATAGCCCAAAGAGACCAATGATTCAAGAGAAAACACTCAAGTGTTTTCGTGTCTTTGCCTTGACAGTACTGACCCTAGAAAACTTAGTAGGTACATTTGGACCACTCACCATCCGATACCTCAGTCCACAGCGACAAAGCAGTTTCACAACTTGCTTCATCTGAGGTAACATAATCTGAAAGATGGGTGCTTCCCACCCTCTCCACTTTGCAAATTGTACAACCAATGCTCAAAAAAGTTACTATCACCTGAAAAGTAGTCCACAGGTGCTGTGAGTGTGCTCCACAGGTGCAGTGAGTGTGTTCCACAGGTGCAGTGAGTGTGTTCCACGGGTGCTGTGAGTGTGTTCCACAGGTGCAGTGAGTGTGTTCCACAGGTGCAGTGAGTGTGTTCCACGGGTGCAGTGAGTGTGCTCCACGGGTGCAGTGAGTGTGCTCCACAGGTGCAGTGAGTGTGTTCCACAGGTGCTGTGAGTGTGCTCCACAGGTGCAGTGAGTGTGCTCCACAGATACAGTGAGTGTGCACTACAGGTGCTGTGAGTGTGCTCCATCCACAGATGCTGTCAGTGTGCTCCACAGATGCATTAAGTGTGCACTATAGGTGCAATGAGTGTGCTCCACAGATGCACTGAGTGTGCTCCACAGGTGCAGTGAATGTGCACTATAGGTACTGTGAGTGTGCTCCACAGGTGCAGTGAGTGTGCACTATAGGTGCTATGAGTGTGCTCCACAGATGCAGTGAGTGTGCACTATAGGTGCTGTGAGTGTGCTTCACAGATGCAGTGAGTGTGCTCTACTGGGGCAGTGCGTGTGTTCCATACACAGATGCAGTGAGTGTGATCCACAAGTGCAGTGAGTGTGCTCCACAGACGCAGTGAGTGTTCTCCACAGATGCAGTGAGTGTGCAACACTGATGCTATGAGTGTGCTCCACAGATGCAATGAGTGTGCAACACTGATGCTATGAATGTATTCCACAGATACAGTGAGTGTGATCCACAGTTGCTATGAATGTGGTTAGGCAAAAGGCTGAGTGAGGGCTTCTACTGCCACCTCTTTCCTCTTTCCCCTACCTCCCTGCTGTCTACTTGGACAATACCTGTAGGCAAAGCTTTCCCATCCCAGGAGCCACTTCCAAATTACCACACAGAGGCTTATATTAATTGTATATGCTTGGCCAATAGCTCAAGCTTATTACTAAGTAGGTCTTATGTTTTAAGTTAACCTGTATTCCTTATTTATGCTCTGCCACGTGGTGGTACTTTTATTAGCATGGCATGTTCATGTTCTGCTCCCTCTGAATCTAGCTGATGACTCCTCTAACTCTACCTCTTCTTCATCCCATTTTTCTCAGTTAGGCTCTCCTGCCTAACTTTATCCTGTTCAGCTATTGGGCAGTCAGCTTGTTTATTAGCCAATCATAGCGACATATATTCATACAGTGTACAGAAGGCCTATTCCACAGCATTTGTCAAATGCTAATGGACTCAACATTGTTATGCAATTCTTGCCTGTATATATTTATATATAGTTATTGTACTTATTGTATATGTAGTTTTATTATATTAGTTAAAACCTTTGCTTTTTATTTAGACAAAAAGGAGAAAATGTGTGCTATTTTAATTATATTATGACAAATAAATTTTGCTTGGAGTCAGAGGGCAGAACTAGCCACTAGCTGACAAAAATTAGTTGTAGAGGTTTGGAGGATTGTAAACAGAGAAGAGACAGGAAGTGTTAAGGTGGGGCTGAGAAAGGACCTCAGGCTTTCTGGATGGAGGAACAGTAGAGGTAGAAAGTGACTGGCAACCGTTCCCTGCTTCTCTGACCTTTCGGGTTCTTACCCCAATATTTGACTCCCAATTTTTTATTGATAAAGATTAATTAGATTAATGCTTCAAATACCAACTGCCTTCTTTACAAAAACTCCTAACAACAGTACTTGTTCTCTGGATTAAGCTCTTCCCTTCCACACACCTTTGTAGGGAAAAGGATTGACCTGATTCCCAGAAAGGCTTGCATGGTTATGAGAAAAGCTATCAAACCAGGTAGGAACGTGGTGAGGCTCTGTAGGGCGGGGTTTTCATGGGGTCTTAGATAAAGTAGATGTATCAGAATGATGAAGTAGCATGATACAGCAACTAGCTGCAAGTACAGTTTGTGTACCATTTTTCCTGTTGATAAAAGTGATTTCAAAATTATGCTCACAAATACAGAACCTCTTGCTAACATCATTCATGATTTATTTATTCTTTTAACGGGTATGTTTTAATAGCTACTTGACAGCAGACGTTGTTGTATAAGACAATAAAAAAACTCCATATCAGTTAGGATCATATATAGCACTCAGTAAAGAAACACCCAAATCCAAGCCTGGTGAATCTACCAAAGAGGGCTTGCTGATTTTTCACAGAGGCCACCAAGACTAGCAGACGGCTGTGATCCATCACAGACTCCATTTTCCTCTAACTTCCATTCACTCTCCTGAAAGGAGCGGCCTTCTATGCTCATACCCTCACTTCATAACCATAGCATGCCTACATCCTCTGAGGAGTTACACCTTCATTCCACATAAGCAAAAGGAGCCGGAGGAAGGAAGGGTGCCATAGGAGTATTGGGTAGCAACCCCACAAGAACTCCCTTTATAGGTCATCCTCTAGAACCACACATCCCAAGGCTACCCTTAATAAAGCCAAATGAATCTGTGAGTAAATCAAAGTAGAGCAGACTTTGTCCTCTGTGGATCTGCCAGGGCTCGGCATCACAGAGCTCCTGCTGTTATCGGGTAGAGTGTATTGCCGCGGTGCCTAGATTGCAGCAACCGTAGTCAAGAGAACCTGGTGGAAGGATGCAGACCAACTCTCAGAACCAAACTGCTTCAGAATCAGGTCTCAGAAGGAGCCAGGAAAGTTTCTTGTCCTCACTGGCAGTGGGGAATGGACCCGACTGCAGGAGTGGTCTAAAGTTTTAGGGGAAGCCCAGTTTCTGGCCCGCCTCTTGGCAATCCCACTTAAATCTCCACACTTGGAAGAAGAGACTCTCAGACAGGACATTTGCAAACCAGGGAAGAGGCCAGGGCGCCATGCATTTCAGGCTGAACACTGCTCAGGTTCTGGGAGCCACTGCGCTGTGCAGCTCCAGCCCCACACCACCGTGTGCGGGCTCCAAGTGCCACCAAGCACTACTGTACATTATTAATATTGTGCCTCCATCTTAAAACACATCTTTGTTCCAATTCTTAATGCTTCAGAAAAATCCAATTTCCAGTTTCCTAAGTGGAAGCTGGGCTGGGGGTGGGGAGCTTACACTCGGAGAAAAATAGCAGAAGATTGGATGGTTTATCTATTGAGGCTGTCTTCTAGCTGCACGTTATAGAGTGAGGTTTCCGAATGTAGGTTAGGGAGCTATTAAAAAATTAAATAAGAGAAGAGTATCTCTTCTGCTGTTGACTTGAAGATGCTCACAGCAGGGCAACATAAAAATCATGTTTATAGTGTCACCCGAAGTAATACTATATCCTAAACCAGAAGCCCATAGGCAGAGCAGGCCATTAAGGATGATTACCCATGTTATTACTGCTAAAATATTTATGTATTATAATTTTGTAATAAGGTATTTCAAGAGAAAATAGCATTGGGTTAAAATGCACACATTCACAAAACCTGAACATCATTTGGGAATACCTGCAAACGTAGAAACCACAGCCACTGACACCATTGCAGTCTGGACATTGCCCATCCTGGAAACAGAGCAAGTGAAACCCAAACATTAACCATAAGAGCAACATTTGCTAAAAGTAAGAAAGGGGCTGGAGAGGTGGCTCACCAGTCAAGAGCACTGGGTGCTCTTGCCGAGGATCCAGGTTTGAGTCTCAGCACCCACATGATGGCTCCCAACCTCTGTAATTCCAGTTCAGGGTGCTGGAAGTCCTCTAGCCCTGCATGCAGCAGGAGTGCAGGTGGTGGTGCACGGACAAACATACAGGTGAACACCTGTACACATAAAATTTAAATTTAACAAATACCAAAAATATTTTTTAAAAAAATAAAAGATTTGCTACGTACACACATGCTGCTGCGACACAATCTTTCTCTGAATTAAAAGTGCTTCTGCCGCATAGTAGTTTTGAAGACTTCATTTGGTCACTCTTAAAAAAAAAATTTGTAGACAGTCACCACAGTAGATGCTCAATATCCATTCTTCTTTTATTCCTTACTGACTTGATCCCTTATCTCTCAAGACATCATCGTGATCTGTAAAACAGTTTACTGCTTCCTCCACCCCCACCCCACACTGTTCACTTGCGAGTGGCATTGGCCGTGTTATCAGGTGTAGATAATGAAATAGAAAGGGCGTTGCTGGGCTTGAGGTATTCCTTTCACTGCAGCCAGCCGCTCAGCTGGCAGAATCACTGACTTACCGGGAACACAGCTGCACTTCCTGAAACCAAGGCCACCGCTTTGCAACTGTAAGGCGGCAAAGCAGGACAGAAACAGCTCCTTGAGACCCCAGGACGTCCGTAGAGGTGCTGCAACAGCCCCGGGCTGCCTCTTTTCAGCCTTATTCCAGCGTGAGGAAAGTGAATCTCTGCTTGTCTTAACTGTTGTGTCATCTGTGTTCAGTTGCTTTGAGGATGTACATGCTATGTATGTGTGTGCTATGGGGGGCCACAGAGCCATCAGCCCCTCACCTCCTGGAGCTCACTGTTTCACGGGACAAACACTGAACAAGGAATCACAAACTGAGCTACATAACCACAACCGCCATGACAGGGCTATTTCCACCCAGGAAACAAAACTCACATAAGAAAGGTGATGGTCAAAGAAAGTGGTTGTTGTCTCTGGGGGGCACAGGTCATTCGGGGGCTGTTTTTTGAGACAGGGAAGGCTAGACTGGCAGGCTAGTTATCCCTGGGGGTACCCCCTGTCTCCACATCCCCCGTGCTTTAGATCACAAGCTCAGGATACCACAGCTGGCGGTTTGTACGGATGCTGGGCGTTGAACTCGCAGCTAGCAGTAAACACCTTCCAGCCCCCAAGTCCTTTAAAAGAAGTGACATCTAGGAGTGAGGCTTAGAGAAGTAGTATCAAGAGTGGGAAAGAACCCGTCAGTGAGAGAGAGGGGCCCTGAAAGTGGCATACATAGACTACAGGACGATGCTTTAGGTGGCGGTGGCCACAGCACTCTCAGACAACAGAAGGCGTTTGGCCATGGCGAGAGTTCTAGGCCTTAGAGAAGAGTGAGGCTGTCAGCAGAGGCCAAGAGCTCAAGCTTCGGCTGTGAGGCCAGAGTTCTGACACGGTTAGACTCAAAGAGCAGGGACAGTGGCTGAAGGGGTAGGAAGCTGACTGGAGTCACCTGGGAGGTGCCAGCCAACCGCTTCCCAAGGTCTGCTTTGGTGAGTGAGACTCTATTGGACCTCAGCTATTGATGTACTATATGGATGCTTTGAGAATAACATGGTAAAGTTGAACATTTGCCTCAATGACCACATGGCCTTCATCTGACCTTTATCAAACAAACTGACAGCCCTTCCTCTGCCCGAGAAAAGCTGAGAGTTTGGATGAGAGCCATACAGATGTAGAGAAGAGACCAGCTTGCGATGTGTTTGAGACTTGCTGGTAGGGTAAATTCAGGAGCTGAAGGACAGAGATGAATGGTGGTTTCAAAACATAGCATCGGAAAAGCAGGTTTGGGAGCCAAGCGTTCTGGGTGGGCAGCCATGACTTAAGCCTCTTGAAAAACACTGTACTCACAGCCTTCCAAAGATGCAAAACACATGGCCTGGGGCTTGCTTTGTAGTCCATAGACAAGTGGTATAGAAGAAGTCTCTCTGTCCCAGCTGGACACCTCTTGTCACCAAATGCAGCATCCAGTCCTGATACTGGGTTACATCTAATTTAATTTTTGGCCAATGGAGTCTTATGGGACTCCCCAAACAACCCAGGGTGTTGCCAAGACTGTAGGTGGCCATCCACAAACAGATGGCCAGGTTCCATTGCTGAATATGGAGAAGTCAAGCTGGGGCCTACATAGTGTCTTCACTCCTATGTTCTATCACCTGTGCTTCAGAGAGGTATGCTATGTAAACACCAACCCAGCCACAGGTTCTCGGATGGACAGCAACGGTGTCCTGCCTGCTAGATATGCTACTGCAGTGATAGGAACGGTCAAGCAATATCTGGTCTGACTGAAGGCCCACTCCACAAAATAGACCCATAACTGCTCGGTGACCAAGAACCTGAGACCAGATGGCCCAGGGACCTAGGCTAAAACCAAATACTACTGCTCTAAAAACAAAAAACAAACAAAAAGTAGCAATAAAATGACCTCTCAGGGCATTCTGCTAGACTCATAGATCAAAGCCTTACTCAACCATCATCAGAGAAGCTCCTTCCTGCGGAACACAGGAACAAATAAAGAGACACACACCCAGACAATATGCAGAGAGTGAGAACACTCAACCCTACATTTGAGGTCTCCATCAAATCCCTCCCTCAGGTCTTGGGGAACCCTGCAGAAGAGGCAGAAAAAGTTTAAGAGCTGGAGGGCATGAAGGACATCAAGAAAACGAGGTCCTCTAAATCAATGATAAAGGCTCCTCTGAACTCACAGATGCTGAGGCAGCATGCACAGGGCCTGCATGTATCTGCACTAGTACCTTTGCTTGTATATTATGACCCAATTTAAAGTTTATATGGGATTCTTGAGCGTAGGAACAAGTGGGTCTCTGACTCTTGTGCCTTCTCTTGGGCTCTTTTCCCTCGGTTTATTTTGTCCAACTCCATTGTGTTAGTTTTTGTCTTACCTTACTTTATTTTATCTTATTATTATCCCTTAGAAGCCTGTTTGTTTTCTAATCAGAGATTGAAAGTGAGTTGATCCAGATAGGAGGGTATGTGGGAAGGAACTGGGAGGCATAGAGGGCTGGGAAACTGTAATCAGGAGACATTATGTGAGAAAAAAAATCTATCTCAATAAAAGGAAGAGGGGAAAGAGGAGAAGAAGGGGAAGGGGAAAGGGAAGAAGAAGAAGAAAGAAGGAAGAAGCAGAAGAAGAAGAAGAAGAAGAAGAAGAAGAAGAAGAAGAAGAAGAAGAAGAAGAAGAAGAAGAAGAAGAAGAAAAGAAAGAAAGAAAGAAAGAAAGAAAGAAAGAAAGAAAGAAAAGAAAAGTCTTTCACTGGACTGGTCCATGATGTGGGATTCCCCTCTATATGTTGTGAATGCCATTGGTTAATAAAGAATTTGCTTTGCTGCTTTGGGCCTATTGCAGCGCAGAATAAGGCAAAGCAGGAATTCCAAGCAGATAGAGGAGGATAGAGTAGGTAGAGTCAAAAAGAGATCATGTAGCCACTGGAGGAGAGAGACACACATGACCAGTACCAGTAAACCACGAGTCTCATGGTAAAATATAAAATAATGGAATGGGTTATTTTAAGATGTAAGAGCTAGCTAGAAATATGCTTAAGCTATTGGCCTAACAGTATTGTAATTAATACAGTTTCTGTGTGATTATTTTGGGTCTGGGCATCTGGAAACAAACATGCTAAAGCAGCATGTGTACATCACTCGATGCTGACAAAGCATTTGTTTGGTTGTTATCTGGGCCGCTGAGTCAGTCATACTCAGTAAAGTTTCAACCCTTTGTAGAACTCTGTCAAAGGTTTCCTTAAAGTATCCACCATCCCCTCCCCAAGAAGAGTACTACATTTTCTGTTAAATAAAAGAGAGATCAGAGCCCTTTGTTGGGGACAGACAGACAGAGACGTGTACAGACAGATTAACAAGAAAGCATTCAGGCAGGCACAGGTTCAGACATAAAACAGGGAGATTACAGACAGGAGATACAGGGAGAGAAGTAGAGAATTGAAATCTGGGCTTAAACTTCTCTAAGGGGAGGTGCTTTGATTTCTTTTCCTTAATGTGACACTGACACCACACACACAGTAAATGAGTAGATGTGACATAGAAAATAGAAATAGTCTCCATATGCTGCAAAAAGAAGCTTTTTGGACGAGGTGGTGAAAGCTCCATTACTGTATAAGGAGGGGATTTAAAATGCAGGTAGAAATTATACTGGTTCAGGAAGGTGGTAGTGGGTTCTCATCTAGAGTCTAGAACTTCACCAGCCATGGTGGACTAGTTTTACAGTGACAGTCATAAAGTCCCTCCTATTGAAAGCTAGTCTTAAGTCTAATTAGACAACTATTGGTTGCTGCCAAAATGTAAGGGCCACTATTGCACTACTGCGAGTATCTTGCCAGGCTGGCCATTGTTGTGGTTTGTAGGTATTACAGCTGGCTAGGACTATTGATTGCTCTGATCTCTTAGAAGTTTGAACAGCACCTTTGAATACTATGAAAACTAGGTCCTCAGGAATCCGCAACTGTTCCAAATGCAAAGAACAACAGCCTGTGGAGTGTGCATCTCCCATTGACGTGAAAACCCTAAATCCAAGACTCAGTAACAGCACAGAAGAGAATGGAGAGAAATTCCAAGAGCCACAGGACAGGGACATCTACTGTAAGATAGTGTCCTGTGTATATGAGAGGGAAGCTGCACCATGACAGCTCAACAATACGGTTCCCTAAACAATGACAACACTTATACATATAAGCAACACGAAATGGACACACATGTACATATGTAACAATAGTAATTTAAAAAAAGGTCTATTAATTTGAGAGTGATGGGGGTTCATGAGAGGATTTTGAAGGGGGAGAGAAGATTAGAAATTATACAAATACTTGAGTATGAAACTCTAAAATAAAACAATTGAAAAAAAAGCCTCTCATAGTTAAAAAGGGATATTTGGTTCTTAGGTGAGTATATCTACTAGGTAAGTTTCATTTATATACATTTAAAACTTTGTGTCTCAAACAGTAGCCTTTTCCCCAATATTTTTTAAGACTAAGTATAAACCATATTGGCTCATAATAATATCAGATGAATGGCCCTATTACAGTGAAAAACAGCTGAGAGATGTTGAAAAATATTTGGTGTTGTTACCTTTTCAGCCTGTCTTTACTGTTCTCTACAACATGACTACATTTCTCTGTTAAAATCTAGGACACAGGATTGAGGATCTAGCAAGCACAAGGCTCAAGGCCCTGGGATCAATCCTCAGCTCGGAAAAAAAGACCTAGGACACAAAGTTTGACAATAGAAAAAAATTAATTATGAAAAGCCAAGAAAACAAGCAATATGGTTGTTGTATATTCCTATGCCAGAGAATCTCACTGATATCCTCATTCCTGCTCTTATAAAGGTCAGGCCATAAATGTCAGAGAGGAAGATGATGGACCATCATGAGAGTCAAAGGTATGCTGGAATAGAATAAGTTGGCTTGGTGCAGGTGTTAGAATCTTAAGAATGGCTGTGACAGTCGGGCAGTGGTGGCACACACCTTTAATCCCAGTGCTCAGAAGGCAGAAGCAGGCGGATCTCTCTGAGTTCGAGGCCAGTCTGGTCTACAAGAGCTAGTTCCAGGACAGGCACCAAAGCTACAGAGAAACCTTGTCTCAAAAAACAAAAAGAAACAAAAAATCAAAACAAAACAAACAACAAAATGGCTGTGGTGACAGACATGTGCTGACCACCTATAGAGACTGTAGGAGGCATCCAGGGTCATGTCTGAGCTGTTCTCTTTGGCTCACAAGTATTTCACAGCTGTTCTAAAGAGCATCCTGAATGTTTCCACAGTTGTACAGTCACTCCCTGGCACGATTATTGTCAGCGTTTTTGCTGCTGTACTGTTTTGTTTTTGGCAAAACCTACTGGACATTCCCTTGTGCCTTAAGGTAAGACTATTGCTTTTGAGATGAACACTTGACATGGTAAGAAATTATACAGGATTTTGATGTTTAATGAGGGAAAGGCATGAGTATCTCTTCGAAAATGCCCTTCACCCACTACCAATCAGAGCTCATCTTAAAAGATCACATCAGGCAGCCTCTTTAAATGTGATAGATCATTGCTTTCACTTTAATTACTGTCTTCAAGTAGAACAGAGGCTTCTCTGTATGAAGCGAATCATTCTCAGCCCAGGCTAATGCTCAGAAAGTTGGTTTTGTTCATTCTCTCTTGCATCTACCTGCTCATGGCAGCGACCCCATGGAGGGTTGGATCCGGAGAAGAGCTTGGAGCAGCTACACTGAGCTGTTTTCCATACTTTGTTAGTTTCATTTATGAGTTTTCTTCAGGAAGCTGCAAAATGTCAGTCTTTGAACTGCAGAACAATTAGCAAAATAATTTGTCTTTTAAAACATATAATTCAGTACATTCCAAGAGCCTTATGTCGTCATGGAACCTCTACCAAACAAGGTATGGAATGTCTGTGACAGCTTGAAAAGAACCTTTGTATCCCTGGGTAGTCATCGCCTACTCCTTCCTTGGCCCCTGGCACCATGGCACCCATAGGTCTGATTCCTACTTCTGCTGTTTCTGGACAAATCAATGCAACCATACAGCATGGATCCTTTCAAACATGATGTTTTTCATTTGAAAAAATTCTTTTTAATTCAGCAGTGTTGTGAATGCCTTTGTAATTCATTTCTCTGTGTTGCTGAATAGTTTTCCTGTGTGATCACAGGCGTGTGCCACTACATATCCATCTACCCACACAATATTTGATTTTTTTTGCTGGCTTTCAATACTTGTGACCAAAGTTGCTATAAGCATCCATATACAGCTTTCTGTGTGGATCTAAGTCTTCATTTTCCTCAGATAAATTCTTCATGACAGGTTTTCCGAATCATATACCAAGCTGTGTATAACATTAAAAGATATTTTCAAATAGTTTCCTTAAGTAGCTGTATATTTTGCATTTCTATCAGTGAATGTAGTTTTATCCAACATCCTTTAAGCATTCAGTGTGCCCGCTTGCCATTGGTTGAGTAATCACAACAGGTGAGTGGAGGGTGCCTGCACTGCTCTTGTGAGTTTTCTGCTGGTGAAGATGCTCAGCATGTCTTCACATGCTTCTTTGCCATGTGTCTTTGTCTTTAACAAATATTCTCTGTAGAAAGAGACTACACTTTCGTTTCCTGGCCACTCAGGCCCAAATAATCACACAGAAACTATGTTAATGACAACACTGTTTGGCCGACGGCTCAGGCATATTTTTTAGCTAGCTCTTACATCTTAAATTAACCCACTTCTAGTAGTCTATGTATTGCCATGTGGCCATGGTATTACCTCATTTTCTACATGTCTCATTTCCTTGGCAGCTGGCTGGTGTCTCCTCGACTCTGCCTACTCTCTTTATATATATCTCTGTTTGGATTTCCTGCCTGGCTTTACTCTGCTATGCCATCAGCCAAAACAGCTTTATTCATCAACCAATAAAAGCAATACATACAGAAGGACATCCCACATCATCTCCCCCTTTTCTGCCTAATTAAAAAAGAAGGTTTTAACTTTAACACGTTAAAAGTGCATATACAAAACAGTTATCAAGCTAGAATAATAGTTACAACATTTAGTCCATTTACATTTAACAAATTAAGGAAAATACTCTATCATCTACCCTATCTTTGTGAGTCTAAAGTTTATATCTAATTTACCTTTTATTATAAGTAAGGGAAACTATAACTATCTAGTCTTCAATTCCATCAAAGATCCCAGAAGGATAAAGTATTATCTAAGTAAACAGGGAGGGCATTGTAAGCAACTTCCAAAGTTCTAGAAATGACAGAGACATCTCACTGCCAAGACAGTCACCAAAAGTTCTTTTGTAACATTGCAGTATCCATCTTCACACTATAGGCCCATAATATCTGGCAGACTTTTCAGTGAAGCAGGAAATTCGAAGATCTGTTCTTCTTGTAATGGGAAAGTTCATCACTTGCTTTCTTCTGTGTCCCGCATAATGTTTGGCAGTTTCTTCTCTGAAGCAGGAATGCTGAAGGACCGTCCTGTCCTTTGGAAAGTTCAGCAGTCACTTTTCTGTGGGTCCTGCATGTCCAGGTTGCACAGCATACCATCAAGCAGTCCAGGCAAGAGCAGTTTCTTGTTCAAATGGCTAGCCTTAACACATTGAAGGCAAATTTCATAATGAGTTTCTTCGGTGCCCATCAACCTCTCTGAAGGAATTGATGCTGCCAGAAGCAGACATCTCTCACTGTTGAGAAAAAGCCTAAGCTCTTAAAACATTTTAAATAACCATATTCTATAGGCCTTTGAAAGGTTTGAAGAATACCTATCCATCTGAAATATACCTCTGTACATCTAGAAAACCTAACATGACTATTTACATGTTTGACTATTATATATGATTATCTATTAATCCATAATTTTAGTTATACATTATATTTTCAAATGTTTATACATAAATATAATACCTTTAAAAGGAGTAGAAATATACATATAACAAAATTGACCTTAAATTTGTAACAATAAACCAAAGTTCATACCAATGTAAAATATTAATTTCTATATCATATCCCCTTTTTTTCTTTAGAAAGACCTTGACTGTTATCATTAACCATTTATAATCAACCTCCTTTAAATGAAAACAAACATTTATAAACAATATTTGGGAATTTGGGCATAGTTTTTGAGACTACTTCCTGCTGATTAGGGGAGCTATTAATCAGATCTTTCATGGGGTATCCTGTGTGGTTGGTCCATCTTAGTATTCAATCCTGAAGCTGTTGTGGATGTTGGACCACCTGAGCCATTGCTTCAGTAGGTCTTGTCTGATCAAACCACATTAGGAATCTACAGTTTTCCATCCTCTGTGGAAACAAAAGCAGAACCTCCTTTCCAAAGTAGCACGTCCTTAGATTTAAATTTTGAAGTCAAGATACCTTTAAAACATATATGTTGGTTTAGCCTAGCAACCTGTACAATGAAATGTCTCTCTGTAGTTAGCTCATTCACAGTCAAGAAATTCAAAGAAAATACCATAATATATACAGTCCAGACTCTGTGTATTTTTCATCTTTATGTGGCTTTTTTCTTAAACTCTGTTTCTTTTATTTTTTTTAATTTTTGGTTTTTTGAGACAGGGTTTCTCTGTGTATCTTTGGCTGTCCTAGATCTCATTCTGTAGACCAGGCTGTCTTTGAACTCACAGAGATCCACCTGCCTCTGCCTCCCAAGTGCTGGGATTAAAGGCATGTGCCACCATGCCTGGCAACACTATTTCTTTTTTTAAGGACTTTCTCTATCCTTTTTCTTTTCTCTCCCATGCCTATGTATATTTTTAAACACACTGTAAACCATTTAGAGGACTTTTTTCATTTGATTCTGTTTTTACTGTGTATCTGCAATCCTTTTCTGACCAAGAGCAGTTTTTTAAATGCTAAGTGGGCATGGCTAGAACTAACACTGTGGCTTTTCCTGTTGGCTTTACCCGGTCCAACATGATGAACCATGCTCACTGCCCCAGCAGGTTTATGTCACCATTAAGCAACTAGTAGCATGCTGCTCACAAACTCTATTTAAGTGCTCCTTAGCAGGGCCTCCTGAAAGACCCAGAGCCATTTGTACTGCCAGCACAATCTCTTAAAGAAGCCATGCCTCTGCTCACCACCAGCAAACAGAGCCACCAGCAAAATGAGGCTACCAAGAAGCTGAAATTGACTCCTGTTTTTCTGGGACAGAATTTTTTTTAAAGCTTTCTCAGGCTTTATGTGTAAATTCTTGCCCCATGTTGGGCACCATTTGTAGACAAGACTGCACTTTTGTTTCCCATTCACCCAGACCCAAATAATCACACAGAAGCTATATTAATTACAACCACTGTTTGGCCTATGGCTCAGGCATATTTCTAGCTAGCTCTTACATCTTAAATTAACCCATTTCTATTAGCCTATGTATTGCCACATGGCCAAGGTGTTACCTCATTTTCTAGATGTCTTGTTTCCTCAGAAGCTGGCTGGCATCTGCTTGACTCAGCCTACTCTCTCTATATATCTCTGTTTGGATTTCTCACCTGGCTTTACTCTGCTAAGCCATTGGCCAAAAAAGCTTTATCCATCAACCAATAAAAGCAACACATATAGTGAAGGACACCCTACATCAATTCTGTTCAAATCTTTTGCCCACAACTGATTTGTTTTGTAGACTTTGTTGCTGTTGTTGCTTACACTCCACTAACTTCAGCTAATGCTGCTTACATACACATGTGTGTAGGGCCACCCACTGGAGTACTGGGCAGCCCAGCAGGGGCCACAACTTTGAAGAAAATTCCTTCTCCCTCCCCCAGCAGCTATCAACTGCTAACAGCTCCTCAGCAAGGGTCCTGAGTCCCTTCTCCATCCCTCCCCACTCCCCATGCTGGAATTTTGACCAGCTTAAAACTGGCTTGATTTCTTTCATTAAAGATTTTTTTTAAAACTTGCAAATATCTCTTTGCAAAAATTAATTTTAAGTGTGTGTGTATATATGTGTGAGTGTGTGAGAAAGAGTAAGGGAGAGGGAGAGAGAGAGAATGTGGCTGTGTCTGGGTAGGTTATGTGCATGTGAGTGTAGGTGCCTGTGGAAGCCAGAGAGGACACTGAATCCCTGAAGCCAGAGTTACAGGACATTTTGAACCCTCTAACATAGGCCCTGGAAACCAAACTCAGGTCCTCTGCAAGAGAGGCAAGTGCTATTAACCATTGAGTCATCTCTCCAGTTCCTACATTGAGTTTTAAGAGTCTCCTGTGCCATCTTATTATGAATCATTTATCAGATGGAAATTTTATGAAATATACATACACACATACAAACATCCTCCACATCCTCTCCCTCACTTGGTGCCACAGGCCCCTCACAGGAGTCCCCAGATCACACCCTTCTGCTTCCCACAATGCAGGTGGAATGGGCTTCTGGGACCCTGTGCTGACCATTCTGATAAAACACTCCGCACACTTCCCATTCCTATGAAGGGAGGCCTCAAGTTTTACTGCTGTTCTGCCTACTGGAACAGCCGTCCCCTCCCCCCCCCAGCTTATCTACAACTGTCAGTGTAAGCATCACTTTTGTACACAGACTCCAGATTGGGTTAGCCTCCTTCTCTGAATGTTTCCTCAAGGCAGCCTATATTTTTAAGCACCCATCAATCACACATACTGATTTGTTCGGTGTTTGCTTGCATCATCAGAAAGCGGACTTCGTGAGGGCAGGAAGAAGGCTGCTTCATTCTTTATCCACCTCCCTGTGGCCCCTTAGCACAGTGCTACAGCCCAAGCATTCGATGTCTACATGAATGGGCACATGTGACTTGAGACAATTATCAGCAATCTGCATCACAGCCGATTAAGACCCCTGGGCTGGTGAAGAGTGGCCTTGGGCCAGGAGACTCCTAGGCTTGATACCCTATCCAAGTTTAGATGCCATATCACTATCAGCACAGGCTGCCGTGGGCAAGTTAACTAATGCCCTGCTGTTGCTCTCACCAGCAAGTGGGGAGAGCTAGCAAGGGACTGGCCAGGGAATTAAGTGGTGCAGTGTATGTTTCTTCCTTCCTTGCTTTCTTGCACACACTAGGATCTTTGGTCTAGAACCAAAAGGACATAATGATAATAGAAATCTTTCCTTGGTCTTGATCGAGGGAAAATACCAAGTCACAGTTTTCTGCTTTGTTTTAAATACCCTTGGTAGATGCACACTATTGGGTTGAGGGGATTCCTCTCCAATTTGCTACAGTTTGGGTTTTCTTTCATGAATGGGTCTTTTTTGTGTCTCCATTGAGTCCGCTATATGGCTTTTCTTTTTTACACTATTGACAGAGTACATTGCAGCTGAGCTTGCCTTGTGGTCCAAGGATAAAACTTGCTTGATCACACTATGTTAACTTTGTAGATATCACTAGATGAGGTTTGCTAATATCTTGTGAGGATTTTCTGTGTATGTTTTCATGAGGAATAGTCTATACCTCCCAAGATGCTGTTGTTCTCACAGATGAGTTGACAACTAACTGCCCCCCCACACACTTACACATACACACACTTCAGGTTTTTAAAAGATCTTTGCGGGGCTGGAGAGATGGCTCAGCGGTTAAGAGCACTGACTGTTCTTCCAGAGGACCCGGGTTCAATTCCCAGCACCCACATGGCAGCTCACAACTGTCTGAAAATGCAGTTCCAAGAGATCTGACACCTTTACACCAATGTACATAAAGTAAAGTTAAAAGAATAAAGGCTAAATAATTTAAAAAAAAAAAAAAAGATCTTTGCATAGTTATCAGGTTTTTGTTTGTTTTGTTTTTTAATATTTAGTAGAAACCACTAATGAAGTTTTCTATTCCTAGAGGCTTTTGTTCATCCTTTCTATCTTGGGAGGAAGGTGGACAGATGCTTTTCTACTCTGGGTTTAATTTCAATTTATTAAGCAATAGAGACCTATTCCTGTATAGACGTATTCCTGCTAATTGATACTTTTTATTCACTTTTTAAAATTAGTATTTTAAAGTTATTTTTGCTATGTTCAGCTTCAACAAATGAACTATTTAAATGCAGTTCCTGTGTCAGTGCCAAAAAGCAGAAGAGCCATCCCACAGTTTGTCTACACGTCACATTCCAGGAGATGAAGACTGAAGACGGCTGCATGGTGGCCCTGTCAACATGAGGTGTGAACTAATCCTGGGTGAGATGAACAGCTGTGTGAAGGAACCACTCCTTCCTAGACAGGCTGTGGAAATTAATTAATTTGTTAAATAACAATTGATTGCTATTGGGCTTGCCAACTTTGCACAGTAAACTCTGTAGCCTGCAAAACGAAGGCAGCCCCTCCAGTGAATGTGCCTGATTCATCAACTGGAAAACAGCCACAGAGCCAGGCGTGATCAAGTCAAAGTCAAGGTGGAGTGAATGTCCCACGCAGAGTGATAAAAAAACAGGCAAAAATGTGAGGACATGTTGAGCTAGAATGCTAAAAAGTGGACATGTTTGCCAAGAAGGAGGGCACAGGCAGAACATTTGTTCTAAGGCTTTAGCAAAAGATGTTGTTAGAAAGCCAGCACTTGGGAGACGAAGGCAGGAGGGTCACAGGTTCAAATCAAATCCAACCTGGCTACATGATCATGTGAAAAAAGTAGATTGAAGAAAGGGAGGGGAGGAGAAAGGGAAGGAGCCAGGGAAGGAAGACAGGGAGAGGAGAGGAGAAAGGAGGAGGCACGGACAGACTTAGGGAAAGAAATTGCTGGAGAAACTCCTGGGGAGAGAAAGCAACACTGCTTGACTTAATTCCCCAGCCAGTCCCTTGCTAGCTCTCCCCACTTGCTGGTGAGAGCAACAGCAGGGCATTAGTTAACTTGCCCACGGCAGCCTGTGCCTATAGCGATCTGATATCTAAACTTGGGTAGGGTATCAAGCTGGGGCGTCTTCCGGCCCATGGCCACTCTTCACCAGCCCAGGGGTCTTAATCGGCTGTGATGCAGATTGCTGATAATTGTCTCGAGTCACATGTGCCCATTCATGTAGACATTGAATGCCTGGGCTGTAGCAAGCACTGTGCTAAGGGGCCACAGGGAGGTGGATAAAGAATGAAGCAGCCTTCTTCCTGCCCTCACGAAGTCCGCTTTCTGATGATGCAAGCAAACACCGAACAAATCAGTATGTGTGATTGATGGGTGCTTAAAAATATAGGCTGCCTTGAGGAAACATTCAGAGAAGGAGGCTAACCCAATCTGGAGTCTGTGTACAAAAGTGACGCTTACACTGACAGTTGTAGATAAGCTGGGGGGGGAGGGGACGGCTGTTCCAGTAAGCAGAACAGCAGTAAAACTTGAGGCCTCCCTTCATAGGAATGGGAAGTGTGCGGAGTGTTTTATCAGAATGGTCAGCACAGGGTCCCAGAAGCCCATTCCACCTGCATTGTGGGAAGCAGAAGGGTGTGATCTGGGGACTCCTGTGAGGGGCCTGTGGCACCAAGTGGGAGGAGAGAGTGTGGCGGTCAGCTTTGGAAACCAGCTTGTATTGAAGGAGCAGGTTCAGGGAAGAGGACCAATTTCCAGGGTTCTGACACTTGACACCAGGTGGGCTGTAGCTTTTCTCTGAGGCAGGGACAGTGTTGGGGGAGCAAGTGTAGCATCAGTTAAGCTGGTATGCAGGGAGCAAGCTCTCTTCTGCCAGACCAAATAGGATCCATGCTGTGTGTGATCATTTAAAAGCACAGCTCATGAAACTAGACTTCATGATTCTAAACCCTGGCTCTACAGTTTGGCAGCTCTGCACAGCCAGAGGAAACTGGCCCTGCCTCTGTAACTCAGTTTCTACATCTGTAAAATCTGCATGATGGTTATGGAGCTTGGGAGATGATTAAGATTACTGCTTACCTTAGTAAGCAAACGCCAAGCTACCTCCATGGGGCTGTACTTACAGTAACTTTCAAATCTCAGAAATGGGGTCATGGTACAGCTACTGTGGGAAGGAACTTCCTGGCTTCCCTGGGATGAATGAGGGTTAGGTCTTTGAATTAGAAGCAGTGAATGCCCCGAGCAAGGACCCTCTGTGTGTCCTGTCCCAGTTGCACAAAGGCTGGCAATGTTTGAGACCTTTTCTATCCCAGGTCCCTGTATAGTCACTGTGAGCATAGTCGACCTTAGAATATTAGAGAGAAAGAGAGAGAGAAGAACTCTTCATCATTTTAAGCTATTTCTAACTTGAAAAGTGTGTGTTGTTATGGCACAACCTGGGCTATGCCAACAGCCATGCTAATAAGTCACTTATTTATACGAATAATATGAACACATGTAAAACTGTGGGTCTAAGGTTAGATTATATTTCCCTTTTTCCAGGCTTGAACCCAGGGCCTCAGCAAGTGCTTTGTCATTCAGCTTTCTTCAGAGGCACAGGATTTGGAATGTTTGAAGCTGATTTATAGTTTTCAAATGATTTCTCGTGGAAATGGGTTCCACCCTAAGTGTGGGCCTAATGTGCCTGCAATCTAAAGAGACTGTGTGTTTTAAGATATGTGAGCTCCTAGTCAAGTCATTGCTGCTGAGGCATTAGGACCTAAGCCACAGGGGGAAGGACAGCATGGGGTTCAAGTAGTTTGATATTATTTGAAGCTACCCAACCCAGATTTTGAGAATAAGAAAGGAATTCTCTGTCCTGCCAGACAGCTCCCAAATAACCACATGGAAACTTATTAGTAATTATGAACGCCCATCCAATAATCTAGACTTGTTTCTAATTAGCTCTTATAACTTAAATTAACCCATATCTTTTAATCTTAATTCTTTTATGTGGCTTGGTTAGCTTTCTTTGAAATGCCTATGCTGCTTGCCCTGTGTCCCTGGAATCTCCTCATGGCTCCACCCTCTTCCCAGCATTCTCTCTGCCCTGAAAATTTTTGCCTATGTATTGCCCATTTAGCTTTTTTTTTTTTTTCAGTTTTTCAAAACAAGGTTTCTTTGTGTACCAGACCTGGCTGACCTGGCCCTAGCTCTTGTAGACCAAGCTCACCACCACCTGGCTGCCTGTTTAGCTTTTTATTAAACAGCTCACTATGACATATCTTCGCACAGTGTAAAGGAATATTTCACAACAAGAAAAGTCTTCTTTCTGTAATTTGGAAGAGGAAAATATGAGGAGGTGGACCCTCTTAGGTCTGTTTAGCCACAGCACAAAGTGGGGATGCTGTGTTCCTCTTGGCTCACTAACTGGGGCAAGAGCTGTCTCTTCACAAAAGAGGCTACTTCCATTCTGAGTCACTCTGGAAAAGGGTGGGTTCAGAACTGGGAGTGAGATCTCAGACAGGAGCCATAGAGGGAAGTCCTCTGAGAGCTTAACTTTTTCAGCTTCGAGCTCAACATATCCAGGCTGCTTGATCACTGGCATGAGAGGCTGGCGTTCACAGCAAGGCAGTAGGTGGCAGCTAAATTGAGAGGACTAAGTTGCAGAGTGAGAGACTCATTAGACAACCCAGGGATGCAGGGATTGCTCAGTGGTTAGGGTACTAGCTGCTTTTACAGAGGGTTCGGGTTCCCAGCATTCCCATGGCGTCTCACAACCATCTGTAACTTCAGTTCCAAGAGATCTGATGCCCACTTCTGGCACCAGAAATACATGTGGTACATTAAAATGTAAATAAACAAAGCACCATACACATAGACTAAATTCGAGAAAAAAACGAATGACAGACCAGAATGGTGGTCCTCAGCAAGTCCTTGAAGAGTCCTCATATTTAACAATTAGCCCATGAGTTCCTCTGACTTCTTGTGTTTTCCTGAATGCCTGTAAAGTTCTGGTTGACATACAACCTTGCTTTCTGCAAGGTTGGAAAAAAAATTAAAGAAGAGGTCTGGGTCTCTTGTTAGCTGGTAACTGGAAATATCACCTTGAAGTCACCACGGTAGGTAAGGCAAGCTGCAGTCCTCAACCAGGGCAGGAATCAACAGGCTGGAGCTGGATACAGCCTGGGCACAGCAAGCAGGCTGTGAACTTATATGAAACCCATGCATGTGAGGCCCATCAGTCAAGAGGCCTGAGGTTAAACTGTGGCCACTGAGATGTGGCTTCAGTGCCATGCTGAGCATCAGCCTCTTTGGGACGGTGGAACTCAAAGGAGCCGGCTGTTCAAGTGTTGTGGGATGTTGGTATGCTGTATGAAGGTGCATTGCTGTGTAATAAAAAGCTGAAGGGCCAATAGTTAGGCAGGAGGTATAGGTGGGATTTCTGGGGAGAGAAAGGAAGAGGAGGAGAAATCGAGAAGTGAGGAGACACAGAGGAAGAAGGATGGGTGGAACGTAGCAGAATGCAGATTAATAGAAATGGGTTAATTTTAAGTGATAAGAGCTAGTTAAACACAAGCCTAAGCTACAGCCAAGCTTTCATAATTAATAAGAAGTCTCTGTGTCATTATTTGGGAGCTGGCTGGTGGAACAGAGAAAGACTTGTTAAAGTAGCGTTCCTTAGTCCCTGCATCAAGTGGGCAAGGGCGAAACCTCTTCCTGACAAGGAGAATCTACAAGGCTTTAGGTAAGAAGGAAAATAGAAGACGGTGGCTTTTTACAATTCTCTAGTGTCATAAAGAGTAAAGATTTGTTTTCCAAACCCCATTGAGAAAGTTATAAATATTGTTAAGGGAGTGTGGCTTTGGCTGAAACAGTGAAGCTTGGGTCTGCAAACTTGGTTGAGTAGAATGTGAGTGAAAACCAGCCTCAAAGTAGGCAGCTCATTAATTAAAACTCACTGCCAAGTGTAAGATTTACACAACTCTGCCGTGATAGATCTGCATCTGTTACCAAGCATGCGCTCACCCGAAAACCCTGCTCCTCTTCCAGAACAGCAGGCTGGGCGGGTCCTCCTCCAGGCCTCTCCACCATTTCCCATGACTTCAGGGGTCTGGGCATGCTCATTTCATCCCACTGGCAAGGTTCACAGCTGCAATCTGCTCAAGTTACAACTTTGAGATAGCAATCAAGCAAATCTTCAGTTGTACCCATTTGTGAATGACTGTTAGCCAAGGGGTGGGGACTGAGGAGACTGAGAAAGGAGCGGACCAGAATGAATGCAGCTCCCCATCATGCAAGGGCACCCGGGAGATAAAGAACCTGTAATCCCAGCACACAGAAGGCTGAGGTAGGAGGATCCCTGGGAGACTAGCCTAGGTTGAGACTAGCCTGAGCCACAGAGTGAGTTACATGTCAGTCTGGACTAGTGTGTGACCCTGTCTAAAAAAAAAATTTAAAGGAGTTACAAGATACATCCTTCCCAACAACATGGGGTTCAAAACTCAAGGCACCCACTTCATCATATGACCAGAAAGTAGAGTCAAGACAGATGTTGCTAGAATTCCTTTCTAGGGGTGGAGTACAAGCAATGTCTACCCCTTCTGAGGTCCCAACACCAAACAGAGGCAGGATCCCACCAAAGTCTACTCTGGAGAAGCAATGAATTTATTGCATGCACTTCCTTACAAAGCACCAGAGAGGGGTTCCTTGCAGGAGTATGGGCATGCCTCCCCAGCATGCCCCACCTGGAAAGCCTAACTCAGCAGAGATAAGAGCTTTCTTTTAGCTGCATAGATAGGCTCCCATCTCTGTCTCTAGCCCTTTCCCCAGGCCATATACAGAGATGTCAGGTGGTAGGGAGCTGCTGATATGAAGGCAAGAATCCCATGCTTATTCCACCCGTGGGGGTGAGGGGTATGGGTATGTGTCTCATGTGTACACATGGCTCTTTGTGTGTCTGTGTGTGTGTGTCTCTGTCCCTGTGTGTGAGCATGTCTGTGTCTCTATGTGTGTCTGAATATGTATGTATCTCTGTATGTATGTGTCTATGTGTGAGCATGTCTGTGTGTGTAGTGCCTGTGTGTGTATCTGTGTGTTCCTAAACATTTGTCTGTCTGTGTATGTGTCTCTGTATGTATGCGTCTGTATGTGTGTGTATGTGTATGTGTCTGTGTGTGCTGTGCCTGTGTATGTATGCATGTTTGTGTGTATTTCTGTGTGTATGTGTCTCTGTGTGTGAATGAGTTTGTGTCTCATGTCTGCATGTGTGTGTCTCTGTATGTGTCTCAGTGTGTATCTCTGTGTGCAAATGTGTCTGTATTTGTGTGTGTGTGTGTGTGTGTGTGTGTGTGTGTGTGTATAGGTTGTATAAACATTCAACAAGCTCAGTTGGGATAAGTTTTTGCAAAGGGGCACTGACAAATGCCCCAAGATGGCAGTGGCTTGGC
This sequence comes from Ondatra zibethicus, assembly GCA_004026605.1. Classification (NCBI taxonomy): domain Eukaryota; kingdom Metazoa; phylum Chordata; class Mammalia; order Rodentia; family Cricetidae; genus Ondatra; species Ondatra zibethicus. The sequence goes on along the minus strand of PVIU01008177.1, from coordinate 8,550 downwards.
CCGGGAGACGTCACTCACAGCAGGCAAAAGGGAAATCATGTTAGAGGATGTTCCAACAGATCCATTTTTTAAGTGTCTCAGTCAGGACTTACAGACTCCTGCAGGACACAGCCACTCTGAATGACCCTGGCTATGGAGACTATGGTAGATTTCATTATGGAAGCTGGTACAAAGGACGTTGCCCTGGCATCTGCAGTGGACCTGAAGTTGCTATAGCCCAGAAAGACGAGTGTTAAGGAGAAACTCTGCATGTGACACAGAGGACAAAAAACCAGAATCCATATGGGTGAAGTAGGACTCAGAGAACCAAAGGGTTTCCATGGCTGCCTCTCACTCTGCCAGCCTCTGTAAGACTGATGGCCTCCAGAAAGAGCAGGTACCTGTCAGCATAGACAACCGGCTGGGGCCAGCTGCAGCCCACAGCCAACAAAGGAAGCAGTAGGCAGGAGATACCATGCACAAGGGCACAGGGCCCAACGGTCATGCCAGCCACCTTTCTGCTGCTTCCAAATTGCAAGCAACTTCTGATGTGGCCAAGTCTAACCCAGAACCATACATGGAATGGAATTCTCGGAAAAGTAGTTCCAGCAACTCAGATGACACGTTGTACATCCTCTGCAGCATCCAGCAGCGACGTCTCCTAGGAGACTTCCCAGGATTTACTGTCTTAGAACTTAAGCCTTGTGCAAATGTAAGTCTGCTAGGCTCTGGGTTGGTGTGAACTACCCTTATCAGTGAATCTTCCCAGCCTTTCCGCTGCTCTAATCTCTTCTCGTCCATCACCAAAGCAATTAGGTCTCCCAGCTGAGAATACGATTGAGTCTACAGTACAAGCTGATCAGCATTCTCCGCCTGGTGTCTGAGAAAGTTATTATCAAATATAAACTTCTCCCAGTATTATAGTTTGCAAGATCACAAGACGTACACGTCCTCATTTGCTGTCACTGACCTACCAAGCCAGCATTTGTTCCTTAAAAACAAAAACATTTTCAGCCTGGGAAGCATGACATTGCATTTCCAGTTTCCCCTGGTTACCTAAATGTACACATTGGTAAAAGTTTCAACCATTCTTATTTCTGAGACTCTGCTCTTGTTCTGGAAAACAATTGTGTCATCAGAACAGACTGTAGAACTTTATTCTCCTTATGTTGAGATTAACACAAATATATAATACTTTTCTTTTCTCAGAGCATCCAAGATCTTAAAGATAGCCGAATTCTAAGTAAAACCACTTGTCTGTGATGATCATTAGCTAATGACTGCTGCTAAGCTCTTTAATAATATGATGACTTCATTGAGGTCAGAGCTCTATCACATTCGCATTTGCATGCAAAGCACCTGGCGTATACTAAACATGCAAAATAATATTTATCAAGAGACAATTTTTTATGTGACTTTAAATGCTTGTCCATAGAAGCCTGACTTTGAATGAGAGACTTAAACCTACATCTTCAAAGACAAGTACTGAAAACACCAATCATGTTTGTAGACAAAGGAAAGTAGTTCATCTATTTGCCTTTATTAATTCCCATCAAAAACCATTTATTGAGCTGCATGTGGTGGCAAACACCTTTAATCCCAGTACTGGTGTGGAGGGTAAACAGAGGCAGGCATATCTCCTAGTTCAAGGCTAGCCTGGTCTACACAGGGAGATTTATCTTGAACAGATCAAAATAACACCCCACGTACAAAAAGCAAGAAAATATTATTAGCCATAATATTATCTATCAAGTACAATTCCAGACAAAATTAAGCAAGACAGAAACCTATCCCTCGACTATTCTGACTTATCTGGCTACAGACACAGAAGCAAATGACTAACTTTGAAACAGATGCATGAAGATAGCAGCGATGAGCAATGCATTCTCTAATTCAATCCTGTTCCATCCAAAACAAATGGCTGGACTTACATCTGTGAGCCCAAGCTCAGGGCTGAAAGGTGCGCACAAGGCATGGTTCTGATTTCACATTGCCTGAATTCAAATGCCCATTCCGGAGGGAGGGAGAAGTTTACAAAGTGTCCCCTTACTGGTAGTTCAGGTCCACCCACAGCTTAAGGAAATCTTCATTAATACCTGAGCCTGCAGAACCAGAAAAGTCACATAGATGTGGTTTTCAAGCTGAACTCAGGTGCATCCATTCGCACTAGTAAACTGCTTCTCAGATGCATGCAGAGAACTGAGTTGGAGGCTACGCATTCACGCATTTGACTAATCCCCACAGAGGACTTGTGAGGGTCTAGGTGGTTCCTGACAAGTGGCCAGGCACAACGCCAAGGAGGAGCGGTAGTTGCAATGCCAAGGTGAATATCACAGAGCTTAGGCAGGAGGACAAATCATCCCAAACAGTATGGCAGAGCCACAACCTTTTGGGTGCTTGTTACAGACCAATGGCAGGAAGGCTATGCTCCTACGTGTGTGGGATACACATCCATTTATTCTTCTATAAAGTGTGTTCCTGAACAAAAACCCAGCCTGGCAAGAAGGATCAGTGAGTAGGTTCCTGCCACCAAACCTGACAATCCGAGTTCAATTGCCAGAACCCACATGGTAGGAGAAACCTGACTCTCACAAGTTGTCCTTGCTCTCCCTCTACGTGTGAGCATGTGCCTACTACTACTATTACTACTACCACACAAACACACACACACACATACACACACACACACTCACACATGCAAACAAATGTCATAAAAAATTGAACATATTTTGGATTTAATCGGTTACCTTTTGTGAATGTGTGTGTGCCTGAGTGTATATCATGTATGCACATGAGCTGGGTAAATGTGTCAGCCTCCCAGAACTGAAATTACAGGCATTTATGAGCCACCTTGTGGGTACTGGGACTGAGCCCAGATCCTCTGCAAGAGCAGTAAGCACTATGAACATTAACCATTGAGCCATCTCTCCAGCCACATCATCATCATCATCATCATCATCATCATCATCATCATAACAACAACAACAATTAGGAAAAAGAAAACCCACTTGACTTTCAACCAAATAGCAAATGAATGATCTACATATGGCATAACTATGTTTTATGAGTTTTTTCTAACCTTCTTCTGGTTAGAGGAGCCAAGTATAATACAGGAAGTGGAGGCATTTTTCATTTACCCATTATTGTTATTTCCTTGGTTTTTTTTTTTTTCACTAAAATTGTCATTTAGCTTTGTGCTGGAGAAGGTCCGCTTGTTGGTTCCCGGCTGCTTAGCCCCAAAATAATCACACAGAAACTGTATTAATTAAATCACTGCTTGGCCCATTAGCTCTAGCTTCTTACTGGCTAACTCTTACATCTTAATTTAACCCATTTCTATTAATCTGCGTATCGCCACATGGCTCTGGCTTCCCAGCTAAAGTTTCATCCGGCTCCGGCAGGGCTACATGGCTTCTCTCTGACTCTGCCTCATTTCTCCCAGCATGCCATTTAGTCGTCCCCCACCTACCTAAGTTCTGCCCTATCAACAGGCCAAATCAGTTTCTTTTTTCATTAGTGATACAGAGGGAAATCCCACATCAGCTTTGTCTTCATCAGTGCATAGATTGTACACTGAAATCAGTTGTGCACTGAACCAAAGAAAATCTCATTTGTTATAAACAATCAAACATTATTTTGCTCTCATTTTTATGTTGCTTCTCCCAAAGAGATTCATAAAATTTCACTAGAAGTTAGTAGAGATAACTTTTATAAAGGTTTAGATTTCTAAAGATACAAGTGGATTCCACACATGTTGGAATAATCATTTTGTATTCTATAAAGATATGCCTCTGTTTAATCTTACCTAAGGCATTCTTGTTGGTTTAATAAAGAACTGAACAGCTAATAGCTATGCAGGAGAGAATAGGCAGGACTTCTGGGGAGAGACAGGAACTCTGGGAAAGAATCAGGCATGGGAGATTTGCCAGCCAGACACATAGAAGTTGGACATTCAGAATGGAGGAGAGGTAAAGAGCAATGTGGCAGAACATATATTAATATAAATGGGTTAATTTAAGTTTTAAGAACTAGCTGGAAACAAGCCTAAGCTAAGGTCAAGCTTTCATAATTAATAAAATGTCTCTGTGTCGTTATTCGGAAGCTGGTAGTCCAAAGAAATACCTATTATATCCAGATATCTGAGAAAGAAGCTAAATTAGATGTTAAATTAGGCAAGGAAATTCCAGTTGAGAGAGATATGCACATGTGAGAATTACAGCTATGATTACCTGCGTAGCATACAGATGCTGAATGTTATGAACTTTATCAATGCTTCCATTAACAATGTCAAGAACTGGGGTGGATGCTTGCGGTTTGTGATGGTTTATATGGGAATGTCCTCCCCATAGAAGCAGATGTCTGAAGCCTGGGTCCCAGTGAGGGGTGCTATGGGGAAGACTTAGGAGGTATAGTCTTGTTGGAGGAAATGTATAACTGAAGGTGGCTCTTTGAGAGTTTAAAGACTCCACGCCACTTCCAGTTCATCTTGTCTACTTCCTGCTTTCAGTTCAAAACCGCCGTACCTGTTACTTTTCACGCCTCCAGTTCATCATTATGGATAAACCTCTTTTTTTTAAAAGGTCTTGGCTGTGGTGTTTATCACAGCAACAGAAAAGTAACTACTGCAGACACTGGTACCAGAGAGTGGGATGCTTCAGGGAAGAACCTGGTCATGTTGTTTTTTGGAGGAATATGGAAGACTTTGGACTAGAAAATGCTGTAAGCAGAGCTCAAATGACTGTCCTATGAGGGGCTTGAAAGACAGCAGGACTGAGAGCAGTGAAGACTATGGACACTCAGCTCCAGGGCTTCCAGAGGGAACAGAATCATCAGCTAGGCTTACACTGGTCCTCTAATATTTTGGCAAAGAATCTGGCTGCTTGATGCCCTTGTCCTAAGAACTTTCCAGAGGCTAAAATAAAAGGCATTGAACTAATTTATTTGGTCAAGACACTTTGAAGGCAACATAATATTGAATCTGTGGTATGGTAATTATTAACAACTCTTAGGTGGATTTATAATGAAAGAGAGTGCGTGGGACAAAGAGAGATTATAATGTGCACAGTTTGGAGAGAAAAAGAGGACCAGAAATTTAATGTTACAGCTAAGGCAAGAGCTGAGCGATCAACTGATCAAGATTGGCATCTTTAAGGAGAGGCCTTTTGCTTGGTAGAGGAATAAAGGGAAGAGTGCCTCCGGGGCAAGACCCCACCCAGGTCTTCTTGCTTGTGAAAGAGAACATAAAACAGCTCAAAAGCTTCTGCAAGCGTGGCTCAAGGGGGCCATGGGCCCGTCCCTAGCTGGCTGTCAAACTCAGCAGCAGCAGCCACGCAGGGGATGCATGCTTTAGAGGCATGAGGATGCAAGAGTAAAGGAAGCATGGATTCTAACCCCATAGTTTCAGAGAGTCGCTGAGGCCAGGCAGCAAACATCAGATAAGTCCCTACATGAAGACCCTAAAAGGGTAGGTGTCCCTGAGGGGCCACTGTGTGAAGCTACGAAAGTGAAGCTTGTGTTTCAGTGGAGACCTCAAGACACTGGGGGCGCCAGAGCCAAGAAATATCTGCCAAGGAGAACTCCACATGGGGAGCAGGCTCAGCCCAAGAAATAAATGCATATTATAGGTAGAAAAGCTGGAAAGGTAGAGACATCGAAGTCCTTTCAACCTAGATATACAGGATTTTGAGACTTCCCTGCTGGGTTTTAGTCTTGCTCTGATCCATTATTTCTTCACTACGCACCAATTCCTCCCTTTTGGAGTGGTAATGAATACTCTGTGCCATTGTATATTAAAAGTATTTGATTTGTAACCAGGCGGTGGTGGTGCATGCCTTTAATCCCAGCACTTGGGAGGCAGAAGCAGGCGGATCTCTATGAGTTCAAGGCCAGCCTGGTCTATAGAGCGAGTTCCAGAACAGTAGAAACAACCCAGAGAAATCCCGTCTTGAGAAAAAAAAATTAAATATATATATAATTTGCTTTTTTATTTTACAGGGAGTTACAGTTTAGAAATTGCCTAGAGTCTAAGACAAGACTTTGGACTCTGGACTTTTAAACAGTGTTGAGCCTGTGAAGGACTGTGGAGACTTTTCTGAAGTCATGCTAAATGCATTTTGAATTGATATGGTCATGTGTAGGGAGCAGAGGAAGCCCTGAGTATATGGAGTCCTGAATTAATGTGGGTTATTAATATAGGCATGGCCATATCGCCTCAGTCTCAGAGAGCTGGAAAGCCTTCCTTGGGGAAATCAAGTTTAAGGATTGATAGTGTGTGCAGAAGGTGTCCGCCATAGCTTTCTGCCTCTGGCGGGTATCTTTGGTCTAAAGACTGTTCCCCTACAGGGACGGCCCCTACCAAAGTTAGCTACAACTGTCTCCTTGTTCCAGGTGTATAACATAAACCCCGCCTCCCTGCTCAAGTCTCTCTAATAAACATACTGAGCTTCTGGAGTACTGCAAGAACTCAGACGACCTGGGCCCACCTTTCTGTGTCCATCTGCCAAATGCTCTGAGCTTCTTTGACACAGGTGCAGCTAAGCTGTGATGTTATGAGATGCATATTCTACCTATGATGTCATCAGCGTTTGATGGGCTTGTTAGGAAGTTACTAAGCAATAAAGTTAATGGGTGTCTGTTCTCTATTAAGAAGGGTTAAAGAGTTGATTTAGTCTTCGTTTTTGCCTTGAACCAGAGGCCCTGTGTAAATTCATCTGCTTGTAGTCTATGGTCCCAAAGTTCTCCTAGGCTGGAGCATCAACATCTGGGGCCAGTGTGCGGCACAGGAGGTAAGCATGTAGACAAGCTCATTTGATTACATACTACAGCCATGCCACTAACACAGTTACATACTACAGCCATGCCACTAACACAGTTACATACTACAGCCATGCCACTAACACAGTTACATACTACAGCCATGCCACTAACACAGTTACATACTACAGCCATGCCACTAACACAGTTACATACTACAGCCATGCCACTAATACAGTTCTTTTGGCAGTAGAAGTCAACATTTTGATTGTAATGGACTCCTGTGTCTGTCTTCTAAATTGATTCCACATTTAAGTAGGAATGGGACATTATGTTTCTTATATTCTTTAAAGTCCTGGGGCTGAGTGCTACTTACCAAGAAAGAGAAGTGGCCCTGTGAGCCCCAAATTCGGGTGAGAATGTAGAAAGAGCTCTGGGCCTTGCTGAGGCCCCTGCCCGTGGACATTGCAGCTATTGCTAGAAACTAAGTTATGTCTATCTATAAAATGCCAGTCCTTTTGGTTAATAACAGTGTGAGGAACTAGGGCTTACGAGTCATCTGGAGCCGAGTTTGGAGTTTGACATGCCCTATTTGTGGGTTATTTAATTATTTTTGACAAATTATTTCATTTCTTTGCACTTTAGATATCTGACTTGTAGAATGGGAATACTTAATATTTTAAGTTTTAGATACTCATTGCCATGAATAAATACGATATTATATTACATATAAATTTCAGGGATATAGTAATGTCTGATTTAAAACACCTCTTAATTTTTATTATTGTCACAATTTTAATTTTTCTGAGATAAGACAGAATATTCCCTTGAAAGGCCGAGAGAGCCTAAGCTTGATCTCTTGTCTTTCCAGAAGTGTGAGCAAGGAGAACTACCTGTGGTATACTGTAACAGTTCCCTCCAAGACCAAGACATTCCAGGGAGAGATCCTTAACCAGGAAGGTAAACAACTCAAAGGAGCTTCAGGAAGTCCCTGAAACTGACTACATTCACTAGGCCCCTCCCTTCCAGAGTGAACAAGAAAAGCTGAGAATCCTTCCCACAAAAGTCAAGCAACAAAGACGACTCTGAGGCCAGACCAGCTGCCGGGAAGAGGCAGAAACCAACTGAGTGGACATCACAGCTTCGCATCACCTATGTTAAACAAGCCCAGAGCATTTGTGGCAATCTACAATTTGGCAAAGTCATCTAATATGAAGCCTATTTTTACCATAGTGATTAATATTTCATGTTATTACTGAATACCTGTAGCCAAAACTAGCTGGCAACAAACACAGTAGACCATGGCGTCTCATGATCAGCAATCTGACCTGGGAGCTGTGGTGGGCTGCCACAGCCTGGTATCTTGAGAAAGAGATATATGGAGTAAGTAGAAGGCAAATACAGTGTGCTGTTGACTGCAGAAAAGATCAAAATTTGAAGTTAGAAGTACGCTTTAACTGAATGCACTGTCTTTTGTGCCATGTTAAAGTTGAAAAATTATGAAGTTGTAGGATCTTAAGTCAGGGGAACCTGTAGTTCCAGCCAGTGTGAGGAATGCTCTTCACCTGCTCTCTACCTGGTGTCTAATGTCAGGTGACATTTGTCCTGCACAAGAAGAAAGAGTGATCTCCAGTTGGGCTGCAGGGAGGGGGGAGCACTATGTAGGAGGATGATGGGGAGTGGGGAGCACTGCACAGGAGGATGATGGGGAGTGGGGAGCACTGCACAGGAGGATGATGGGGAGTGGGGAGCACTGCACAGGAGGATGATGGGGAGTGGGGAGCACTGCACAGGAGGATGATGGGGAGTGGGGAGCAC
>PVIU01008176.1:0-85362 GCA_004026605.1 Ondatra zibethicus | reverse complement strand
CCTATCTCTTCTGCATGTATTAACTTTTTGAGAACCGAGTCTTTTTGAATGCACTCCTTCCTAGGCCAGGAGGGATGGGGGCGGGCCTTGGACTTCCAACAGGGCAGGGCACCATGCCCTCTTTCAAGGAAGAAGGGGGAGGGAGGAGGGGTGGGGGGTAGTGGGAGGGGACCGGGAGAAGGGGAAGAAAGGAAAAAAATTTTTTTTAATCTTTAATTATGTTCTTGAATGGAAAAAATAAAACAAAACAATGTATGGAAAAAAAAAGTCATAAGAAAGCTTAACTACTGTTTTGGAAGCCCTATCTTTCTCTCTCTCTGTCAACTTGCCTGACAGCCTCTCTTTCTGTTTGTTTGCCAGTCCCCCCTCATTGTGTGTGTGTTGATATCTCCTTAACAGCTGACTCATATAATAATCCTGACTCAGAACTGCAAATTAGAATATCTGTAGATAGGAATTGCATTAGACCAGCACTTGATATTATTTAAAACTCTTCATATTAAGAAATTATTTGGGGCCTGGCAGAAGTGGTGCATTCCTTTAATCCCAGTAACTGGCAGGCAGAGGCATTCAGATCTCTGTGAGTTTGAGACCAGCCAGGTCTACAGAGTTCCAGGAGAGGCAGAGAAGTTATACAGAGAGACCATGTCTTAAAAAAAAAAACAGAAAAAAAGATGAAGAAGAAATAATTTTAGAGAGAGATTTGTGAGAAATTGATAGCTTAAACATCCTTACAGACATATCATGTAAGAATCTATAGTTGAACAGCATTCCAATATGGTTTATAAAATGATATGTTTAAGGAACTTGGTTTTATGGAATGGACAAAGTAACTTATATATTAATAAAATAATTTCTATATGAAAATACAGGATATTGGCAACTTATACTTTAGCATACCAGTTTTACTTATTTAGGTCTATGTAGTTGCCAGTCTACAAATTGTAGAAATGATCTATTTTCCTTTGATGTACAGGCTTGAACAGAAATCAAATCATTTTATATGTTTGCCTCATGCTTCAGCTATACCATCTACAACTATGCTTGACAGAGTAACCAAACACAATCTGTTTGAAAGGAAGAAGTGGCTTAGTATATTCTAACTAGATTTTATGTTGCTGCCTAACTAATGTTTTATTAATTAATATTTCAGGGTTAAAGTGACATCATTTTCCCAATAAATTAATATATTTTAAACATACTCTTTTGTATATAGTGTACTTCTGTTGATATTTATTGACTGTGTTAACCACATTCTTTCTCAATATGAACAACACTACAATAAGTTTATGTGACAGTTCTTTCAAAATAAAATCAAGTTTAGTCATACATTACTCTTTTGTGTCAAGGTTACTCAAAATTTATCCTAACATTTATTTGAAACTTAACATTTACTGTTTTAACCATAGTTATCTTAATGTGCTAAATAAGCTGAGAGTTCAACTTTCCTATCATACTTTTCCCTGATTTTGGAAAGGAAGTATTTACTCTATGTAATTGTATATTTATGTAGTAATTTATCTTTTCATTTTACAAGTACTCAATTTAGATAGTTACCTCAGCAGAGACTCCTGTACTTAATCTGTGAACAATCCAGCAACTACAAAAAAAGAGATTTTTTTGGATACTTAAAGTATGAATATATCCATTTTTCATTATGAAATAAGCATTAGTCTTAGGAGTCAAGGACAAAAAGTAGACCAGGATTGGCCGTGTAATGGTTAATTTAGAATGTTGATTTGATTGTGTTATGAGACACCTTTGACAGTAATGATGTATACCTTTGGATGTGTTTGTGAGAGCATTTCTGGAAAATTTTAACTGTGGAAGGAGGACGGACCCTAATGTAGGTCTTACATTCAATATACTTGGGACCTTGTTTGAATAAGAGCATGTACCTCAGTTTGAGATTTCCCATTTCCCAGATACCTGATCTGCAAAGCAGGTAACATACCATTCCCAAGCATGACGTCAATGGCCATCATGCCTTCCCTGACATGACAGCCCATGTTCTTAGAGTGTGAATCAACATAATTCCTTAATTCAGATAGATCTCAGCATGTATTTAATCCCATAGGTGTCAATATAATTACTAACCCATGTACTTTAAATATTCCCTTCCTTCTTTTCACAGTATCTCTGGTCCTCATCATGTACGGAATCTTAATGCCTAGTCAGAATAAAAGAGAAATCATTCACATCTACCTGACAAAGAAAATGAACATTAACTTTGCATTCACTATCTAAGAATGACATATTGTGCCAGGAATACATATCAGGAAAATAATTTCAACTTTATATTTTGAAAAACTGAAAGAAAAGCATGCATAATTGCAATTGAATGTCTGCTATGGAAAAGATGAAAGTGGCTGAGTCAAAGAATATTGCACATAGCAGCATTATGATCATAAGATCTCCACACATTTTTGTTTGTACCCAGTGTTTTAAAGAATTTATTTCACTCTCTTTGAATACATGACTTCATATATATATAAGTACCTATATAACGGAATTCTGAAATAAAGTCTATGAACCTCAGATTTCAGTAACTAGAAATTCATACATTTTCTATTGTCTCTACAAAAAAAATTTAAATCTATGAGAATAATTAGTTTAAATTATATTTGGGTTTTTTGAAGCATGAAATCACTAAGTAGCCCTGCCAGTCCTAGAAATTAAACTTTTGTATAAGCCAGGCTGGCCTCTAACTCACAGAGCTCTGCTCCACTCTGCCTTCTGAGTGTAAAGATCAAATGCTAATAAGCTAGCCTTATCCATAGTCAATATAAGCAATGTTAACGCAATTTACCTAGCTGTCAATTATAGAAAAGAAACTGTACATTTTGAACATAACTACTTAGTTTAAGCCACACAGCTATAACATATTTGCAGAGAACCTAGGCCAGTCCATGCAAGCTCTCTGTTACCAGTTCAGTTTTTCTGAGCCCCTATTAGCCCAGGTTAGTTAATTCTGTGGTTTCCTTGTGGTGTCCTTGGCCCTGCTGGCTTTCATGAGCCTTCCTACCCCTCTTTCCCAGGATGCTCCTCGGTCTGTCTAAGATTTGGCTGTGGGTCTGCATCTGCATCTTTCACCATCAGTTGCTGTGTAAAACCTCTCTGAAGACAACTGAGCTAGGCAACAAACTATGAATATAGCAGAAATATTTGTGAATCGTGTCTTTGACTTTTTTGACAGTCATGTTCAGTTCTATCCCAAGTTTTTGGGCCACCCAGCCTGGAGCATGGGCTGCCCCTGCCTTCTTTACTGGCTATTAAAACCTTTTCTGTCTCTTCCAGTCTCCATAGGTAAGGAGGTGCCTAGTCTTACTGCAATGTGATATACTTACTGTGCCTAGTCTTAGTGAGACATGACTGGCTGATAAACACACATGAGAGGCCTGCTTTTTTTCAAAAGAGAAAGGATGACCAGTGAATTGTGAGGGTGAGGAGAGAGGGAGGATGGAGAATAGGATGGGAGGAGAGGAGGAAAGGAAACAGAAAATCCAGAAATAATTAATGAATAAAAATAAATAAAAATCAAACCAATGAGTTCATTTATCTCAGTTAGTGTAACACAGTTAAACTTATCAATCTCAATATCATGGGGGAAAAATTGATCTAATCTCTAAATTTCTTCCCTCATTTTGAGAGTGGAAAATGTCACATGTTTAAAATATAACTTTTTCTGCAGACATTTTATTTCTTATTTTAAGGTTTTCTATCATTCATGAAGAATTATTTTCATGATCCTATTCTTTGAACACTGAACACCACCCAATAATCTTTGTTCTGTGAAATATGTTGAATGATTGTTCTTGTACACATTCTGTTAAAACTCTAAATTTAAGGAGCCTCCAAGTTCAATGCAACACTGATTTACCAACATCAAGATTTCCTTTTTGAACTTTCATCTCTGTTGCTTCTACTATTCTCATATTCAACAAGTTCTCATCTATTCTCATGTTCTCGACCATAATACATCAGAATTATCTATGAGATCTCTCTTCAGCTACTTTACCTGTGAGTCTAAGGAGGATTCTATTATGGCCTCTTCCATTTCCATAATTTTAATTATAGCCAAATATATATTCATAAAGGCCTAAATTGAATCAAAAATATTAATATTTTGCTCCTAAATGTACACACATTAATTTGATAGAGTGCTGCAACTATGTGTGTTTCACCAATGATATCATAAGACACTAAAACCAAGAACAGAGCTTATCAACAGGTGTCCTTAGCACAAAAAAGATTTCATAATATTCATAGCACAGATAAAATGTTCCACATTTGTCAAAAGTTTCCACTTCCTGCATTCTAAGAGGAAAATAATACATTTAGTTTAGTAAGTATTATGAGTTTTTGGTACATGCTTCATTTTTAGGATAAATGAAAGAGATGAGGAAAAGCAGAAGTAAATGTTGCTTAAATATCACTGTTAATATTACTTCCTTTGCTGTAATCTGAAGAAAGCAATTTAATGTCACACCTATGTTATTCCTGTGGCCTTTATTGATGTTTCCCTAATTAAAGAAGGTCTGGCATTTTCAGAGACTCATACCTCAGGAGGACCATTTCTCCCACTTTCAACATTAATTAGATGCCAGATATTCTTGTAGACCTGAAGCCTGGTTAGCTTTCCCTTTCCACCTGAGCAAGGCTGCTTCTCTATTGTTCTTCACATTTTGCTTAGGGAGGCATCTTGAATTAAATTCTATCCATATAGCTGCAATGAAATTTCTAGGAGAAGCAATCACATTGCAAACTTCCTATTGCTTTGTTCTGATCCCCCTCCTTCCACCTTTTCAACAGGATCCTCTAGCTTAGGTGCAGGAACTGTGCTGAGATAGGATCTCTCACTTTTCCAGGGCTCTATTATTAGCCTAAGCAGGCTAGCTAGCAAATACAGGCAATTTTTCTGTTCTTGCCTTTCCAGAGTTGAGGTTTGTACTAATACACTCAACATTTATATGTTGTTTGGGGAGAACACAGATTTTTGTACTTATCTAACACTTTATAAAATGAGACTTCACAAAGATTTTTAAAACATAGATAAAATGTAATATATTTAATGTTAGCCAGAAAATAACCAAGATTCTTATGGAAATTCAGAAATATATCACAAAACAATTCCCTAATGTTTATTTCATTAAAACTATTGATATTGAAGGGGACCATATGTTTTATACGGCTCCATAGATTCTTGTTATTGGCACCTACATGAGTCATGGACCTCTGCAATAACCATAGCAAAATTAAGCTTCTCTGATGAAGGTTGATGACAACACTAATTTATGGGTTTTGTCCATTCAATGAAAAAACAGCCATGGTTATTCTCTAAGGCCTATGATCTACCCCCGCACTCCCAGTCACAAGCTTTTAATTAGATTTACAGGATAGGGCATGAGTTCTTTTTGGTGATATGGACCTCAAAGATCATCAGAAAGACATTTATCTCCTCTGTAATGATCATGTCACTCTTGGGCCTATGTGTATATCTACCAGCTTATTCAGCATTGTGGCTGATTGGGACAACAGCTGAGCAGTCTTTAAGGTATGCATGTCATAGCAAGTACAAAGTTGAAGGAGATGATCAATGCAGTAGATATATCACTCACCTCCAACATGTATATTTTCTTTGGGTTACATTCAAATTTTGTCCTTAGTGCTAGATATACCTAGTGACACACCATTGAAAAATGAAAACAATTTTCCCTTTCCCAGAAAGTATCAATTGTAAATAGCTTCTTGGTTTGGGGTAGGACTTTGTGTCTACATCCTCTTTTCCATGCTGGGCTTTCATCTAGTTTTAACTGGTGTGTGTCTTGTGTGTGCTGTCAGTTCATATGTTTATCGGTCCTGTTGTGTGTGGATGATGTTCTTTCCATGGAGTCATTTGGGAAGAGTAGAGGAAAGAAAAGGATAGTTTTAAAAATAATATTACTAATACTGTATATATTTTTAAATCTGCAATAGTATTATTTTGAATTTTTCCATTTCCATAACTTGTCCATTGACAAATATGTGTGTTGACTGTATGTTTTGCTTACTCAGAACAGTGCTATACTACAACTTTGGAGTGTAGATGTAATCTTGGCATTTCTATTTAAGTTTCTTTTTATCTCTATTTTTTAAAAATTGAAAATAGGTTCTTCTCTCATACAATACATTCTGACCACAGTTCTCCCAACTCCTCCTAGTGCATACTACACTGCTTCTCTCCTCCAGATCAAATCTCCCCCCTGTTTCTCTTTAAGGAAAGAGAAGACCTTCAATGGATGACAACCAAGAAGTATAAAACACGATACAACAAAACAAGGCAAAAGCCCTCTTACTGAGGCTGGACAAGGTAACCCAATACCTCGTCTCAAAAGAGTCTCAACACCAGGCAAAAGAATCAGAGATACACCTCCTGCTTTTAGTAGTCCCACAAAACACCAGGCTAACAGCCATACCATATACACAGAGCATCTGGTGAAGATGCATGAAGGCACCGTACTTGCTGCGTCAGTCCCTGTGAGCCCATATGAATCCTGCTTAGTAGTTTCAGTGGGCCATGTTCTCTTGTTGTCACCATTCCCTCTGATTCCTAGTCTTTACTCCACCTCTTCCATGGGGTCCTGGAGCTCAAAGTAGAAGGACCCAATGGAGACACTTTAGAGTCTTTCTTAGGATGATGTGTGGCTGTGGGTCTCTGCACCTGGTGCCATCTGATGCCAGTGGAAGCTTCTTTGATGATAACTGGACAAGGCAAACCCACTTCTTAATGAGCTTAGTGTACTAGGAAATTTAGGAAAGCACATAAAGATTTATGAGATGGTTACTAGGTAGTTAGGACATCCAGAATCATAGCAAGGTGTTGGGCAAACAAAAGAACTATAAGTCAAAGGAAAGAGGCCAGTGCAGGGATCAGCTGCAGAGACACTCCAGAGGACTGACAATAAATTCCTGAGTTTCCATTCATGAGACTAGAACCTATACAAAACATATCAGCTCTCATATGAGAGGACGGGAAGAGGCTATTAAAGAATATAATGTGGATATTAGGATAGAAAGTCTAGAACCTAAAGTTATGTGGTGATTTTTTTCCTTACTTTTTGTATATGAGTCTATATCAACAAAAAATTAAGAATCAGCATTAGAAAGAAGACAATTTGTGAATAATGACTAGAGCCTAAAATAGTCATGCATGAACACTGCATTTAACATTAACAGTTGTAAAGGGAAAATGGGACATTCCAGATTAAATATGTTTTTTTCCCAAGTTTTTCCATAGTAGCCCAATAAAGAAATGCTATGTAGCTCAAACATGCTCTTCATAGGAAATCAGGCAGGAAAACCCACTTATAAAGAGCAATATGTATTTTAACTAATCTGTGATACAGTGCAGCAAACAGAAAAGGGATAGGTGGTTAATTTCAGAAGATGGTTAAGAAAGAGGAAAGGGGGTGCACAGAGTCAGGAGTTCCCGGCAGAACCATGATAGAGGTACAGACTGAGATGACCTGACCATAGAAGAGAATTCAAGGATAAATATGGAGAAAGCAGAGTCTTGGGTGTGAGGAACAAGTAGCTAAACTAGGTCAAGCAGTTTATCTAGGCCAGAAGATTAGAATGGGGGCAAACAGTGGTAAGTAAAGAATATTTTAGTTAAGTAGCATGACTTGTGTTCTGTAGACCAAGGGGGTGCATTGGAGGGTCTCAGGACAGAGGCATTTCTATCATGATTGTTTCCAGAGAACAGTTACCGACTTAATAAAGTAGAACTGTGTATGAGCACTTTCTTTTTCCTTTTTCTTTCTCTCTTTTGCTTCTTTGCAGTGAAAGAAAGATTTTCAAGGAGGCAGTGACAAGAAAAATGGAATCCAGTCTAGAAAGATGCAGAACTACCTTCCACAGCAGAAGATACAGGAGGCCTCAAAGTACTTGTTTTGCAAAGACTTACAAATGGAAGGTCCAAAATTTCACTGTCTACTTAATGACAGATATTCATAAAATTATTTAGCTATTTATATTTCATATCAGTCATTTTTAATATTACTTTCTATTATTCTCTGTAAAAGATCATTTATCTTTTTAAATAAAAATTTTACCACATGTCTAACTAATTATCATTTTTTCTGAACATATGTTACATTGCCATCACAGAAATTTATGATAGATATTGGCACTCCTGATAGTCAAATCTGTGTTATAGTACACGAGAAACCAAAGACAAGGCATATTATATTTTGTTCTGTTTGTTTGTTGTTTTCAGTTGATAATGACTCTGAGTCTGTGAGCATTCTAAGCCAAGGAGAATCTAGAAACTGAAAAGCTGAAATTCTTCCAATGTCTTAAACCATTTTAGGAAACAATTTGGCTGCCCTGTGTGTCCATGTGCCAGCTTTCTGGATTGCCAATATAACAGGTAACATTCTTTGATTTCCAAGAAAGCTAACACAAAAGTGAGCATGCCTTGGTCACACAACATTTCCTTTTAGTTTTCTCAGCAAAACGTTTTACACCGTGTGTAATAGTTACTGCACTTCATTGGGATTCTCTCACCAACTTTAAATGTTTTAATCAGTATATTTACAGATTATTCTGAGTCAGAATTAAACAAAATCATGATCAAAAAGGCAAGAAAGTAAACCGAACAGGGAATTTTCCAGTGAAAATAGAAAAACTCGAGGCTTAAAATGAAGATGTTTGGTGGAAGGTGAGTTTTGGACCACAGCTGTATAAGAAGCAATTTCTGCCAAATAAGCCTCACTTAACTTACAGTTTTCACAAAAAGAGAGAGAGAGAGAGAGAGAGAGAGAGAGAGAGAGAGAGAGAGAGAGAGAGAGAGAGGAAAAAAAAGAATATTACCGACTCTGAGATTTCTCAACAGCCTTGGAACAAACATGATATAATCAGTGCAATATGTCCTTGGACTTGGGTGATGGGTTTGAAATATGCAAACCTAGTGTTTGAATGATCTCTAAAGAAATAAGGTGAGGTCTCAGAAATGCCATAAAAAGAGAAAGTTGTGACACAAAGAGTAAAATACAGTGAACCACCACTCACAAATTAAAGATTAAAAGAGACCCTAGATATGTTCATACAATGTTCATACAATTTTATTAAGATACAATAGTAAAATGAGAAAACTTGAGACCTGAGAGTCCGTATTCTTTTTAGGATTGTATACTTATTTATAAACATAGGCATCACTATGTAATATTCAAAACACTTTTCAACAAAAGTGGATGTAGGGAAGGAAAATAAACAGTCCAATCATATTTCAAATGTAAATATAATTAACTACACATTTATATATAGAAAAAAAATAGATAAATGCATGTAATATGTTAATGGAATGTTTTAATTCATCACATAAATATATTGAATATAATAAAAATATACTAATCAACATATTGGTATTAAATTGATTTATGAATATAAGCAAAAATCATGGACTTATAAAATATCCTGAAAGTAAACATGCTGGAAGAATGGCACAAATTCTTAATAATAGGATACTTTTTCATCAGGTCCTTTGCTTTACACAGAATTATGAAGTTTCATATATTCCGGAGCAATTTATGGATCATAGATGGACCTAATGTTATCTACAGATGCCTTGATCTGGGCACTGCTATCCATAACTGGACAAATTTTCATCTCTTAATACCACTGTCCTATGTTGGTCAAACTCTTACTCATTGTCAACTACTGCCACTTGTCATAATTCTTGACTTTGTGCCTGTGCCTTCTCTGACTGTCGTATAGTCTCGCCCATCTACAAAGCAGGCTGTGATGAGGCAGTCTCCAATGATTGCATTCACTGGGCTGCTGAAGGGATCTAAGTTTATCTTTACATTCTTTACTAAGAATAAGTTTTCTTAGTATCTATTCTACAGAAATAAATTTTAAAAGTGGTATGATTAGCACAAATAAATAATTTGAACTTTGAAGTCTATAATTTTTGATGTTTTGAAAAAAAATGTTTTGGGAAATGATTCCAAAGTCCAGGAGCAACAGTTTCTAAATGATAAACTATAGTTTCTAAGCAATTTTCATTCTTTAATTACAAGAATGCCTAGTGAAGAAAAATGTCTATTAATTACACACATGATACATTTTCCACTTGTGCTAACTTAAGATTACCCGTTATCTTCCCACCATTTCCCATTGAGGAGCATGACTCTGTGTACCCCTTGTGTCATGCAAGATGAAATGGTGACAGGTCCCATCTTATGATGTTTTCTGTAGGTAAATACAGTGTGTTTGTGGGTACAATGGTATGTCATATACAGAAGACATTGTTTTGAAGAACTCCTCATAAAGCTCTGGCTCTTACATTCTCCCTTCTCTCCTATGAGCTGGTCAGCAAAATTTAACCTCTCTGAGGAAGGCTGAGGACAGCACTAATCTGTAGTTATAAGCTTAAGTATTAAGAGGATGGCTCAGCATCATGTCCATTATCAAAACAGCAACAATTATTATCCACCAAGCCTATGATTCATCCTCAATCCCCAAACAGACTCTTGATCAGGTTTACAATACATGGCATGAGTTCCCTTTGGTTGTATGGGCCTCAGATCAAATAGTAATGACATTTTGTCATTAGGCTCAATATTAAGATTTTAAAACTGTGACAGTCCTTCAAATACTATTTGGAAACAAAGACTGGAAGGGTAATGGGTAGCCCTTTTATGAGAGAGTAAAATAAATTGTACATGAGTTTAAAAAATATTAAATTGTAGAAGTTGGATAATATTGTAATAGTATTTAATTTATTTAATACTTTATTTTATGATCCACGTGAAATAATCAATGGGTTCTGAGTTTTATCAATAACATTATTTGTGTGCAGAAACACTTTCCTATATTATAACTACCAACATAGCACCTCAGTTTTGGTCAAATTCTGTTTTTCAGATTTGATTCAATTCAGCTACTAATGTGACATCTCTTCTCTACACTAACATATTATTGGCATTGTGTTTCAACTGAATGATCAAATAAATTATTTTAAATGAAAAAATATTTCTGTTGGCATATTATTTACTATCCAGGTCACGTTGGGTTAGACTTCTTCAATTTCAAACTTTTAAATCTCACTTTACTAATGATTCTAATTCACTGACATCCATTTCAAAACTAAAGCATCTACATTATTTCCAGATTCTGGCTATTATAAATACTGCTGCTATGAACAGATTTGAGAAAGCATTTAGTTTCATTATTTGGTTAAATTATTATAGAAATATAGATAATTTTTATATTGACATATATTCTACAGCCTTGATAAACTTAATTATGGATTCTGGAAATTTTCATTACAGATGCTATTGTTTTAGTTAAGCAACCATATTACTTGTAATTAAGAGAAACTTTCATTATTTTGATTTATTTTACTATTTTATTTATTCACTGTCACCTTGACACCAAAATGTCCAATAACAGCAGTCAGAGCACATGTCTTTGCTCTGTTGCTCAGTTATTATTTTTATTGAGTTTTCATTCTTAGATGCAGATGTTTAAAGCTTGGGTTTCTTTGCATTCCTCATTTGCTGATGGTTCTTCTTCTCAAAATAAGCTACTCTATATCCTCAAGTGCTTTTCCTTCCATTAGTGACATAACCTGAGATTTCTTATTTTTGAATCTGTCAACCTGCTTACTTGCATAATTTTGAAATGTTAAACATGAACTACTTAAACCAGCTCTTTTATTCATATGTTAATATACATACATAAAATCTATACAAAATATATGTATGATATATATTTTTTAGTTCATTTTGCTTTTGCTGATTTTGAACCAGCCTTATAAAGTACACTGTTCTGTAGTTCTAGCTTTATCTTCTCTTTTGTTGTTGGGAGAGTGAACACAGGAGCACATACATGCCAGGCAAGCACTCTACCTCTGAGCTATCCCAAGTTCTCAGGAGACTTCTTGTAATTTTATTTGTGTTTTAGCTGTCAGGATAATTTCAGTGATGTATAATGATTCTCACAGGGATGTGAAGCAGCTAGACATACAGGTGCAACTGTAAAGACCAGTATTTATTTTGCTTGTTCACTGATTCCATAATTTGGCTGATTCTGAGCTGCTTCTATCAATTTTCTTCATCATAAGTCTTTTTTTTCTATTTTTATTCCATAGCTTGATTTTATAAGGGATGAAAGACAATGTAAATTTATCATTTATGGGATGTCATGTATTCCAGTTCTGAATCATAAATGAATGTCTTTGAAACAATTCTCCCACGTATAGTCTTGCTTTCAGCATTGTTAAGCAATACAGAACAGGGAAGCGTTTTGTTTAGAGTGAAATTTGTTCTATTAAAGAAGCAATACTTTTCTAAGAATCCCAACAATGCCCTGTGCATTATACATACTTGTTACCCTGGGTGGTGGCACCATAATCTAGTCCAAGTCGTCTATGAGCTCTGGGCATTATCCCACCTGTTCTTTGCCAAACTCCACGGAGATTTCCCACATTCCATCCTTGCCATCAAGCCTTGGAAAGATCCCACAGTACCGCATCAACATTCAGAAGTCCTTCTCAAGTGCTAGTGTGGAATCAACATTACTTCCCTTGCAGCATTCAATGTCAATTTGTGATGCTGGTCTTTTCCTATACCATGAATGTCTATCTTAGACAATCAACCCGTCTTGAGGCCTTTTTTCTTTCTCGTGGCATCCGTTAACACTTTCCACATAATAAACAGAGTGAACCACTGTGTGTAGTTTGGTTTCTTCCTGAACTTTCGGTGATCACTGTTCTTATTAGGTGATAATCTCAAAACTCTGTCTCATGCATTTTGACATTCTTTTAGTTATTTAGTTAAAGTATGTTTATTCTCTGATATGTTCTCAGTTATGGAAGTGTAATTTCATAGTGAAAGGCTTGGGAAGTCTTAAGAATGTTCTAATATTCCTGTATTTTTTTTTACCCTGTTTGTTCTTTTGAGTTCAGGTTCAGAACTTTTACTCACTTCAACCCACACTCTTCTGTTAGCTGTTTTTAAAGATCAAGGGTATGGTCTTGTTTCAAGGCATGGACTAGAATTTTTTGTCCACTGTCTACATGTTTTACTCTCATGAATCTTTCAGTCGATATTATGCTCGGGAAGGACTTTCCGGGCACATTACCTCAAGTAATTCCATCTCTACAAAAAACTCCTATCTCTTTTTTCAAGTCAATTTTCTGCTTAGAACATGTCATGACCAAACCAAACAGAGATAGATTGTATGAAATATGACTTTATGTCTCCCAGTTATAGTATCCACCTCGTACATCCTGGAATTTTTGTTTGTGATTCTATTCAAAGTATGTAGAACTCCTAGAATATATTTGATATCCTAAACATTTGTTCAATCAAGTACACATATATCAACATACACTAGACTAGACACACTAGACATACTTTTGTACATTCTTTTAGCTAAGTATATGAAGAAATAGACTAAGGAAAAGCAAGGAATTATTATCATATGAGATTTTCAGGCTATTTTAGAGCTGTTTGAAAATTTTAACTGATCTTGAGTGATACATGGCTATTTATCATTCATTCTCTGAGAGAATGCCAAGGTAGGGACTTAAAAATGATGAGGAGTCCCCAAAACATGGAATCTCATGGTGCTTTCAAGAAGGTGTATGACTGTGTCAAACAGTACCATGAAATGAGACTATTGGGCTGGAGGATGGCTGTGCAGTTAAGAGTACTGACTGTTTCTGCACAGGATCCTCATCTGGTTCACAGGAGCCACCATTACCTGTAACTGCAGCTCCATTGAATCAACTGCTTCTTTTGGACTCTGAGAGCTCCTGCCTGTACATGGTACACATACATGCGCTCAGGCCTACACACATATACATGAAATAAAATAATAAAATGTGCTTCAAGATGGAAAAGAGATCACAAATATCTACTGCTCACAATATGATAGTAAAGGAAGGAATGCTTTCTCAACACTAGAATCAGAAAATTAGTTCACAGAACAGGTGAGGTTGCACTCAAATACAATTAACCATTATACATCTCAAGCTTTCCCTCCCTGTTATCATGGTCTCAATCAAACTGTTTAAGGTCTCCTTGGAATCTGTGAAACACAGGTCAGAAGGACAATTTCTAATCATAGTGCTTTCTTAGAATTTGAATGTCTCTTTAGGTAATTGAAACCACAGAATTAGCATACCATGACGGGATGAGGTTTAAACAGTGTGAGAATGATGCACTGCAGATCATTATCCACCAATTCCTCCGGTCGTCCACTTGGGAAACAAGGTAACAGTTCACATATTCTTTCTCTTACAGAATATCCTAGCAAAAAATTTTGAAACTCTGTTCGTTCTCTTCTACACAATAAAAATTAAGATATAGGTAGAAATGAAATGATCAGCACAGTACACATTGCTTGAGGTATTTTAAATTTATACAAATTTTAAATTTATACAAATTAGACATTTATCTCCTTTCAGTTTTTAGTAGTTAAAATGTATACATTAAAAACTCTATTATGATACTGTATCTTGAGGTTGTATTCTAAAGCCAGGAGTAGGTAAGATAATGTGGCTTCTTAAAAATCTACCAACTCTTTACTTTGCTTGTGGGTTTTGAGCCAATTTCTTCAACTAGAAATTGGAGGAGAAAATTCCATGCCTTCCAACATTATAAAATTATTCTAAAGATTGCAAATGATAATATGTCTAGCTAGCACGGTGATTGTCACATAGCCGTCATTTAGTAAACATAGCTATGTAAAATGTACTTTCCTGTCAAGCTAAGAAAATACCTAATTAAGAACTAACATTCAAAATATATTAAAAGTAAGCTTTAAAAATATGGATCTCACTTGGAAGGGAAAACAGAAGCGATCTCCTGGGTGGACTGGTGGTAGGTGAGGATGGAAACTTGAGGGGCGGGTTGTGGGTGGATGGAGGGGGAACGTACTAAAAGAGAAGACTGGAAAGGCTGGGGTCATTTCACGGTCAGGTAGAAACTTGATGCAAGGGAAACTTGCATTAATCTACAAGAATGTGCCCAGCTAAGACCACTAGCAATAGTGTATGCATAGCCTGAACAGGTCATCTCCTGTGTATAGACTACCCCGATTGTCATCAGAGAGGCTTCACCCAGTAACTGATGGAAACAGATGCAGGGACCCACAGTCAAACATTAGGCCAACAATAGGGAATCCTGCTGAAGAGAGGAAGGAAAGATTGCAGGAGCCAGAGGGGTCAACGACATCACAGGAAAACTCACAAACAACTGAGCTGGTTCACAGGAACACACACAGTATGAACCAACAACCAGGGAGCCTGCATGGGAAACACCTAAAACCTATACATATATGTGTCAGCTGTGTAGCTTGGTCTATTTGTGAGACTCCCAACAATGGGGTCAGGGGCTCTCTCTAAAGTTTTGGATGGTTCCTGGAACCTAATCCTTATATTGGCTCACCTTGCCCAGCCTAAACATAACCGGTACTCCGTCTCACTGCAACTTGATATGCCATGTTTTGTTGATAACCATGGGAGTCCTGCCCCATTTCGAACAGAAATAGAGGAGGAGCGAATTGAGGGGAAGCAGGTGGGGGTGGGATGGGAGGAGGAAGGAGAAACTGCAGTCAGGGTGTAAAACAAATGCATTAGTTAACTTAATGAATACCTACAGAGAAAAATGTGCAAAGAAGATGTTAGAATAACTTTATTTCTTTATTTCATTTTTAATTTGGTTCAATGGAGAGAAGGAACTGGTTCACAGGTCATCAGAGCACCTTGTAAACTTACTTCTCAGCAGCTGTAGTAGTGGAGGTGTCTCTATCTGAGCGCAATCTCGGAGACTGTGGACTCAGGTCCCACATATTAGGCATGGTATATGAAGACGGATCATACTGAGTAGCTTGTTTCAGCTTCACACTCTAGCCAGAGTTAATCCAGAATGTTCAGGATCCCTGACTCTCAGCCCGGTCTAATTTCCATCTACTACTTCTCTTTGTTAGGAAGCAAGGCTTTATGCCTTAGTTCCCCTAAAATCCCATTTCAAAAGGAATTTCTGTTATACTTCATCCTTCTGATAATCATTCTTCACAAAGTGTCCATCTGTTGAGTTTACTTCTAGGAATTTATGATGTCTCTGAATGAACCGTTCACATTTTAGTAAGCATGGTTTCAAGTATCACCTGTTAGGGAAAAAAAGTCTCTAAATCAATTGTGATATTTCTATTTGTATTCATAAAATTCACCAACATATCCTATTTTATTCAATTTATTACCTTTCTCTATTATATGTAAATAACAGATAAATAATTTTTTCATGATAAGATGAATAATAATTTTATATATATGATTCTATAGGACCAAGCAACCATGAAGTTCTTCATCTTTACCTGCCTTGTGGCTGTTGCTCTGGCAAAGCATGTAAGTGAACAGGGATACATGATGCTATGGCTTAATTTTTTAATTATGAGAATGAATCTTTTACTATATGCAAAAGATGCAGGCATCATCAACAATGAATAGAGATTGAGCCTGTTACCTTGTTATCTATATCAGTGGTAGTATTGATCTTACCTTTTAAAAAATGCAAGGGAGGACAATCATGCTACAAAGTTTCAACAGTGAGAAGTTGCAGAAGTGTAGACAATAGGAGAAAAGAGTTGCTTCCCTTCCAAAGTATGTTTTGATTTTAGTTAGAGCTTTCTGAGAATCCATTTCTGCTTGCTGTGTGTTCTGGAAGTATAAGAAAACATCACCATCATAATTTGAATTTCCAAAGCCAGTTGTCAATAAATTGATAGAATTTTGTCATTCTTGATTAAAAGAATAGTTTAGAATTCATGGTGACAAAATACACATGAGGACATATAGATCAGGCAAATAGCTCAGTAGATAAAACACATGGCACACAAGCACAAAGATGGACTTTGAATTCCCTGGACCCATATAAATTTCCGGTGGGCATTACAGCTGCCAGCCTGGAATTCAAGGAAAACAAAGACTATAAGACAGTGAATTCCAGAACAAGCAGACTTGCAAGATTAGTTCACATCAGGGAACTCTGAATTCAACAGAGATCTCGTCTCAGTGAATCAGGTAAGACAATATCAGGGAAGATGCCTTATGTTAACACACAGGCACTGACACTCATAACATGCACTTGTCTGTGTATGAGCACATGAATAAATGTGCGCACACACACACACACACACACACACACACACCATGACCATAACAAAAAATGACTTGAAGGGAAATAAGTATTAGTAAGCTTGAATTTGAATGCAACTTATTTGACAAAAAAATTGTAAAAAGATGATAATAATAATGACGACGTGTTGATGTCATAAAATGAAGAGCATGTAATAGAAAATACATTTTAAAATAATTTATTAGCACAGGTTGGAGTTCAGTCTACATATATGATAGTACCAATAATTTTTGTTTTCAACATTGTCTCAATCCTCATTCTGAACATAAACTTAACTCTCTAGGACAAAGAAGTTAATGTATACAGATAAAATAATAAGATGTTTTGGAAGTGTTATGCAGAATCAGTACCTTTTCCTTACCTTTTTATAATTAGCTTAAACAATTTCTTTTAAAAATAAAAATGAAAACTTATCCAGCTAATAGTGTATCAGTGTAACTAACAAATGATAGCTAAAGTTCTTCCAAAGTGCTTGTGTTGGATTTGTTCTGTACTGATATTTGAGACTTAGATAACTTCAAAGAGAGTCCTTTTGTAATAAATTTGTCTAAGAAACTGTTTTTCTCTTATCTAAGCCATTTTTATTTATTCATGCGGACGCGCACGCGTGTGTGTGTGTGTGTGTGTGTGTGCGTGCATGGCACAGCATCATAAGGAAGACAGAGGACAGCTTACAGGAGGGAGTTGGAAAGCAGTTCTTGCCTTCCACGCGGTCCTGGAGATGTACTCAGGTCATGGTTGGTTGGAAGTACCTATGCCTGCTGAGTCACTTCACTTGCCTCAGCTCTTGTTTTAAATTTCCCTGCCATTTAGCAGTAAAAAAAGATACACCTTGCCATTTTAAATAAGCTATAAAAATTAAATCATGTTTTTCTTTATTTACATAGGCAGTAAAGGATCAATCCAGTGAGGTAAGGTTTTTTATTATGAATATGAATTCTGGCACCTAATAGCTCATTCATATTTTTATGAGTAGCAATAACACCCTATAAATTCATAGAAAAAATAAAATTTATCAATTGAAATAAAAAATTACGGGGAAAATAAGACAAAATATACAACAGCATCAAACTTGCATACTTTCCCCATGCTGATTATCCCATCGATCAGTAATTCTGACATCAGTCGAGGACTCCCATTGTTGCTAATGATTATGGTGATTTGTTACATCTACTTCTGGAGTACTGAATACAGGCACATCTGCACCTGGTAGAGCTCCAGTCGATGGGTGCCTTCTTCACATGCTTCACTAACAGATTCTAGTTCCATGGCAACCAACATATAGCTGTGCTTTCTGCCAAGATTTTACTTAAAAATCAAAGAAAAATTTTCAAAAGATTAAAAAGAAAAACTGTACCCTGTACCTTCTCACTTTGCTGCTTTCATATCAAAAACATTACTATAAAACTCTTATATTCAATAGTCAGTGCTCATCAATACTTCTTTGGGAAGCATGGGTAAAGAATTAGTAAGTAGGGCATGGTGCCCTGCCCTGTTGGAAGTCCAAGGCCCACCCCCATCCCTCCTGGCCTAGGAAGGAGTGCATTCAAAAAGACTCGGTTCTCAAAAAGTTAATACATGCAGAAGAGATAGGTCCTGGTGTCATTGGGGAGGGAGGAGGGGTGGGGGGTAGTGGGAGGGGACCGGGAGAAGGGGAAGAAAGGAAATTTTTTTTTTTATCTTTAATTATGTTCTTGAATGGAAAAAATAAAACAAAACAATGTATGGAAAAAAAAATTTGGCTTGGAAAAAAAAAAAAAAAGAATTAGTAAGTAATCGAAACGCATTATCATTTTTTCTAAGGAATCTACCAGAATCCACCAAGGAGTAAGTACAGTTTCCTTTATTAAATATATTTAAAAGTATTTTTCAATTAATATGGCTGTAAAATTAATGTCATTTCTTTTCAGAAGTATAAGCAGGCCAATGATGTAGTCTTCCAAACAACTCAGGTAAAATTCATTTTTTAATATCTGTGCCAAATGACTATTATTTATTCAACATTGAGCTTCAAAAGGTCAATGTCTTCACAATCTTAGTTATCCATTATGCACTAATGTCAGAAGGTCCCATTAGGATATCTGCATCTCATTTCAAAACCACGTTTTCGATGGGTTATTTTGTTATAAACCCATAAAATAGAGATTAATTATTAGTATACTTCTTCCTAAGGAAAATGGGTTTTCTTTTACTTCATAAATAATATTGTAAGGGTAATGTGTCTAATTCTTTGTAAATTAGAAAACCCCAAATAAAAATAGATGAGATAGTGGAGGATTTTTGTTCATCTTAACTATACTTGATTAACAATGCTTATATGTGATGTGAAATATCGCTACTATCCCACAGACCTTCTACAAAATCCCTCTTAAAACAAGCAAGAAGGTGGTATCTGGAGGCATTTGAACTATAATGTCTCTAGCTGCACTAGAAACATGTTCCTCTATGTTCACCAAGACCCATTTACTTGGCTGATAAGGTGAATCCTTCCCATACATTTTCCCCAAATCTGGTTAATAATCAGTATCTATAAACCATGATTTAATGTGTAAATGGACACTGCTCATCCATTTCCCAGCTGTCCAGAACCAAATAATCACACGGAAACTATATTAATTACAGCACCGTTTGGCTCACACATATTTCTAGCTAGCTCTCACATCTTATATTAACCCATTTTTATTAATCTATGTATCACCAACTGACTGTGGCTTACTGGTAAGGTTCTAGCATCTTTCTCCTTTGGCAGTTACAGGGCACCTCCCTAACTCTGCCTTCTTTCTCACTGCATTCAGTTTAATTTCCCTGATTAGCTCTATTCTGCCCTGCCATAGGTCAAAGCAACTTCTTTATTAACAAATGGTAATAAAACCTTCACAGTATACACAGAAGAATCTTGAATAATTAATGTTTTATCTCTATCCTCCTTCTCATTTTGCATATTGGTAATCCAGTAGGGAATCAATAGGGTTTGAAGTTAAGGTAGTTCCTGCTTCTGGAGGAATATTGTTGATAAACCTATTTCATGTCACCAATTCTTTTGTTCTACTTTTAATTTATTTATCAAGGACTCTGCTAGCAGTTCATCCAGTGAGGTAAGTTATTATTTCTTCTGTGTTATTTTTGAGAAATAAAGACTTAACCAGAGTGTTCTATAATAACTTGATATTTCCAAGAAGAGAGCTACACATATAAATATTCAATGGAAGAATAGGGTCTCAAAAATATTCCATCATACTTTAAATTGATTAAATTAATAAGATCATTATCTATTATACCCTGTTCTTTGCTATATATGTGACTCAATGAGAAGTTGAATCAGGAACTCTGGGTTGGACCAAAAACTCCACATTTTTACTAAATCTTCAATATGATAATATCATATTAAATGTTGAGAGCCATTTCATAGAACCAGAAGAAAGTTTGGGTTAGATATTTTGTATGTTGCCAATATCTTTGGTTGATAGCAATGTTGACAGATTGAAGAATGTTTGAAAAGAGATGGCAGCACTAAATTGGGTCATAATCTGGAGCCTTACGACCTTGGATGGTACCTAAACTCTTCACAGCCAACGTCCTAGAAAACAGGTCTCAGCCTTTCTCTGAATTTAAGTCTCAGTCTCAGACTGGGATCTTCCAACAGTATCTGTCATTGAGCAAAGACCCATGATGCTTAGTTTGACCCCACTTCCCAACATACATGACCCCTCCCCTGGCTCCTCTCTCCTACGTTATTCAGGAAGGGACTCAGAGTGTAAATCTATAAACATGTAACCCAGTTGGCTGTTGTAAGAGGAGCAGGCTGTGTCCCGCTGCCCAGCTAGCTTAGCCCCCGAAATAATCACACAGAAATTGTATTAATTAAATTACTGCCTGGCCCATTAGTTCTAACCTCTTATTGGCTAACTCTTACATATTCATTTAACCCATCTCCATTAATGTGTATTGCCACTTGACTGTGGCTTACTGGCATGAGTCTAACCGGCGTCCATCTCAGGCAGGAGAAACATGGCGTCTGCCACACTGCCTTCTTCCCAGCATTCCGTTCTGTCTACTCCACCTACCTGATTTCTGCCCTATCAAAAGGCCAAGGCAGTTTCTTTATTCACCAATAAAAGCAACACAAATACAGAAGAACCTCCTACACCAGTTGGCCTCTATAGCTATCCTAGTGCCTCAGTTTACAGGGTATGCTGGATTTCAAGCATAAGTTAACTTCATGGCTGGTCTTATTTATTAATTTTGATCACTTGCCTGCATTTCATGTCCAGAAATTTTTTTAAAAAATTCTGAATAATGTAGTACTAATAAAGTTTTGAATTAAAATATATTATAATTATACTATTACTTTTGTAAAGGAAATTTAGAAAGTTTTGATAAATATTTAGCTTATTTCATTCTTAAATGGCTTAATATCTTAGTCCTGGGTGGTTAGATTCTGAATATTTAAATAATTGCCCCTGACACCTACTAAAATCATTTATATGTAACTGTTGCTATATAATTCAAGTAAAGCTACTTTCATTTTTTTCCTTTAGGAATCTGCTGAGGAAATCAATGATGTAAGCAATTATAGTTCAACTAAGGTACTTTTATTCGCAACATTTCTGTCTATATCTCTCTGATATATGTAATGTTTTTGATAGAAAATTGTGCAGACTGAAGAACAAAAGGTCAACCTAAATGAGCAGGTAAGTTTGTCATGATTGTATCATTTCTTCCCAATAAACTATTTAATAACAAATTTTGACAAAGCTGTTACCATATATGGAATTTTAACAAAAAACAGGCAATCTTACTAAATTTTGAAACTCAGAAAAAGTATTTTAACTGTTTTCCTTCAGATATCTGTAAATACCATATATTCCCTAGACAACTCTTAACTTCTACATTTGCATAGCATTTTGCCCTTTACGTAAAAACTTCCTTCTGGAACCCTAACCTAATAATGTCTTCTATTCTGAAACCCACTTCATTCACTTTTACATTGCATTACAAAACAAAATGTCTTTTGCTTAGTAAACCTTAGTAAACTAAAATAAAGTTTTGATATTTGTATAGATTTTATTTCATACAGATACACTCTGACACATAGAGAACAGTCGCTACATAAATATTGGTACATTTATTCCCTTCTAGAAAAAAATCAAGCATTTTTCCCAGGACCTTTCCTGCTCCCAGTTTTGCACATCTGTTCCCCAACAGCAGATCAATATGAACCAGTGGGCCCAGGTTAAGACCATCCGTAATATTCCCAACCAGGTGAGTGGTGCATTTTTATTTGTGTTGTTTTTACTATTACTTTCACTTGAAAACTATCTGAAGTAAAAAGTTCCAATCAGTTTAAATACAGAAAGTAAAGCCAAATGAATTTTTATAACATTTTCTGGAATGTAAATTGAAACAAACCATAGAGACAAATTACTACTTAAGAAGCACTATTAATAATTTTTAAAAAGGTAAATTATATATAACTCTCATAAATATGCATTTGTATGTGATGTGATGTGGTTATGACAGTAATCTGTGACATTGAGAATATTGTCCTTGTTTTAAAAAGTAATCTGAAGTCTAAAGAAATCCGTCCAATTGTTAAAGTTCTATTTGATGTTGCCACTTCAATAAGGCTTTTGGCTTAGGTCTTTGAAACAGGAGTAACAAGTGTCATGTAGCAAACAATGCAGGTTGTAAGATCTTATCTATAGCTTGAGGTATGAAATCGGGGAGCCAGATGTTGAACTGCCAGACATAAGCTATGTGGCATACGACCTTGCGGACATGACCACCCTTCTCTGTTTCTTGTGTTTGGAATGTGAATAACTGTTCTAACTTTCCCCTAGAAAGTAAGAAGCCATCACTATCATTAAATCAAATAAGCTTTAATGTATTGTATTGAATGCCAGATGATTATGAAACATCTTAAACAACAAAATCCTGTGCATCTGAAATAAAAAAGCTTTGGGGTTTTATTATGTCCAGGAGATGGCAGGGTTGGGAAGCAAAGATTGTAGAAGAGTTAGTAGATCTCAGCTGTTAGCCAACAATCAAATGGACATTTTTCCCCTCCAGAGCAGAACAAGAAATTAGTTAGTGCATAAAATCCTTCTTACAATAATTATATTTCATGTTTTAGTGTTTGAATATCTCATATATGAGTAATAAGTCTGCATCTTTCCCTTCCTCCTTCCTCCCATTCCTCAAATTAATGACCTTTTTAATCTTTAATTAATTGTTACTTACAAAGCATAGACATATATTTATGTATATATGTAACCACCTGGGTTTGGCTACCCCATTGGGAGGTTTTCTCTAGTATATATACAACTTTTAAAAGGGGGTACTTTAAGATATTTTATAGGTAGTGCATTAGTTTCTTCTTTCTTGGTCACGACTAGTCTTAATAATTGTCTTTTTATCTTTTTGTTTGGTATTTGTCTTCTTAAAAACTGCTTTGCTTGATTGGGGTAAATATCAGTTTATAAGCAAGTGGTAAATACTCCATTGCTTTGTCACATTTTAATTCTTAAGCTATTTATACCAATAAAATGTTTTGTTCATTTCTTCTATACTCGAGAATGTAGGTGATACCTGTTTCATATCATTGTTTTCAACATTTATTTAACTAAGTATATATTTCCTTAACTGTGAGATATATAAGAATATTAAAATATTATACCATTCTTTATCACAATTCCATACACAGGACTCTATAATTTTAAATATGACAATGCTATCATATATAACTACACCCTAAAAGAACTCTCAAAATAAGAAATACATTTGGAAAAAGTATTTTTTCAAATGTAGAATCATTTGTATGCTGCTGTTACACTTGACAATGAGTTTGTTTGTTGTTTTTTTTAAGAAAGCACCAATTGAAGTAAGTTAGCACACGAAAGGGATATTCTACTTGTCTATCTAAGTAGGTCACACAATGAAACAGTTATGTGTTTTTAGAATAAGAATAAGACACCACCTCTGAGTTAAAATTTTTTCCCACAATGAAAATAATTAAAATTTTTTTATGTAATAGGTTAGATTTATAGAAACATACAATTTTATATACATTGATAAAAATCTTTATGGTGACAGAAGAAATTAGTAACACTTAAATTTAGCTAGAGATATTCACACAGTACTGGATCAGAACAAAAATAGTCAACGCTGCCTCTTTTGTTGGCAGTCACTGAAGAGAGTCCTGACGTCCATGCACAGCTTTGTGAGCTGTGCTTCTCAAGTGCGGAATCAAGTTCACATATCAGTGCTGGTTTCAAAGCTCCCTACTGATGTCATGTGCCACTTGCCTAAAGGTCCCCCGAGTGCCATCCAACAACTGACCTAGTTTTAGTCCCTTCTGCCCTGCTTATGATGAGTGAGAAGGACACTAGAATAAGTAATATTTTACTACAGAAATAATTTGGTGTATTATTTTTATTCCTTTTTCTAAGGAATCCATCAGCATCGTTGTGCAGGTGAGTAAGACTACCAAAACTGCATAAACTTTTAAAGTTTCGCTTTTAATTTTGTAGTTGTTTATTAAAAAAGAGTTGTTTACTTAGCACAAAGGCTGAAGAATTAAGTTGATGAACCAAGTTATTTCCCATGAGAAATGAAGATCTTATTATTTAGTGGTTTCAATAGTTATAAAACTCCAACAGTTTTAAATGTATTGTTAGTAGACTTTCTTAACCAAGCAAACATTTACCAACTTTTTCTGAAATTGTCTCTCATACAAATTGTACATAAAGATCACTCAAGGCATAGATATGGATATTTCATATGCAAATACTTATTTAGAATAATTGCAACAAGAAGGTGCTATTTTAAATGGTTTAGTATGTTAATAAAATTAAACACATGAATTTATCCCTTTATTTAAAGCACAAACAAGCACTATCTCACCTAAAAGATTCTAGATATCAGAAAAAATGAGTAAAATGGGCAAACTCAACTTAGAGTGAATACTCAAATAAAGAAATGTGCTTCTATTATCTGAGAAACTCAGACATAATTCAGTGAACAAATCATTATGCGTGTGTATGTCAGATGGACAAGTGTTGCTATATCTAATAATAAATTTGGCAAAACATAAAGTGTTCAATTCAGTAGGTATGTCATATATGTGTTTGCTTTCTTTAAGGAAATCCTGAAGAAGATTATTGATTTGGTAAGTTTTTTCTTTCTATTTTAGTTTTATGCAGTCACATGTGGCTTAAAATGTTTATAATATGAAGAATGATCATGCTTAGAAACATCATTTATTGATAAGAATATTATAGATGTGTGAAAGTAAATTTTTACTGGCTTATTATTCAAAATCTTACCTTCAGTTGCCTGTGATTCTGTCAATTAAAATTTTAAATTATTTGTAATTGTATACATTTGAATTTTCTGTATTTTATATTGGTTTTATTATGTTTTTGTTGCTGGCTTCATTTCACCTGTCACAATATGATTGTGTTGGTATAAGAACTTACCTGTCAGTTGAAAGTTTATAATTCTGAGTCATTACAAATTTAATTATCTCTTATCCTAAAACTTTTATATCTGATTTATTTCTGAAGGACATTTCTACTAATTCTTCTAGTGAAATGATCACATTTTCTGATAAATCAAAAACTAACCAATAGATTTAAAAGATCACATTTTTCTATAGTTACAATTTCTAATAAATTTCCCATCTTACTAATATATATTGATATCATATATCAAAATATATGATATAAATATTCCTGATAATGAGAATTCCTTGTATAATTAAATTAGTATATACGTAATCATAAATCTCTTATTCCAATTATTGCACCATTCAATTCCAAGAAAATATTTAAAACCAAATTCAAGACAATAAATTACATGTTTATTTTTATTTTAATATGAATGTGTCTCTGAAAATAAATATGGGTCTTTTTTTTGATAAGTACTTGAGAAAATATCTGATGATCGTAAAGTATTTAGAAATCTTAGGCTAGACACAATTTTATTTTAAATGGTTTAGATTAAGTACCCGCATAGTAAAACAGCCTCTCTCTAATAGGTTGACAGGACCTAATTTCTCAAAATTAAGGCGTCTCAGTGATTAGTGTTAAACCCCAGCATTTACTGAGTCTAAAGCCATGTGTGCCCCAGTGAGACAAAACAGGCTTTGTAGTCAGGAAAGTAAACTACCTGCCCTGTTACCCTACTCTTTACAATACAGTGCTTTTAATTACTTCATTCTTGTTACCTACCATATCTTTATCTGAAAATAGTATAGGAATAGACTATATATTCTAAAGATTTTTGTGCCATATATTAACTGTGCAATAGAATACTGGAGACACAAAAGAGATTTCATCAAATCTACCTCTCTATCAATGGTGTGTCACAACTATATATCCACCATGCACTCACTCACTGGAAATTAAAAGTAAAACTTCCCATTTGTAAGAACTAGAACTCCCCGGCAAGAAGTTGTATTTATCCTCTGGACTTCTCCATGGTAAAATCAAGTCAGCAAGCTTTAAAGATCTTGAGAGGAACTATACACAAGGTTTATGACACTGGCTATTCTGAAAGGTCTACAAAATACTCTAGAAGGTACTTCTTCATTGGATATGATGCTAAGAGACTAACAACCATATCAGAGGCATAGATCCCAGGGAATGAGTCACGACACATCATTCTGAACCTCTCAGACTATAAAGGTCATACACATAAACATAAATTAAAAGTGGAGAAAATCATCAAGCTTATTAAAATGTTCTTATTTCATTCTGACATACAATTTCCTCTTTAATCTTTCTAACTTTTATGTTTGTGTATAAATTATTAAGATTTCTTAAATTTTATAGTGCATTCTGTAGCACAAAAATGGTTATGCTGATTTTGATACTGGAAAATTTTTTATCTAGAGGGTTCTTGAAATAGTTTAGAAAGTGCCTAAGTAGCTGAAGTTAGAATTCACTAACTTCTGTTCCTCTCTGTTTTTGAAGCTTAGAAGAGAGTATTGAGTGATTTTTTTTATATTTGTGTTCTTTTTAGATCAAGAATAACCAATTTCATCAGTTCAACAACCCCCAGTTCCCCCAGGCTGTTCATCAACAGCAGATGCCTGTAACCTACTGGAATAAGCCATATACCTACCCATATGCTCCCTATGTGGTATGTGCACTGTGAAAATATGATAAAATATAATATTAGTATATAAATAATACAGTTAAATATAATAAAAATTGTAATTGTTGGCTTTGCAAGGAAAGTTATGTAATAACATGAAATGTGTTTTACACAAAAATAAAATAGTTTAAATTTAAATTTTCAAGGACATCTAAAAATCATATTATTTAATCTAAATACTTAGAATTGTATCAAGAATAATAATTGTTGATTGTAACAATCGCCAGTAACAAAGACCTGCATTGATATTGTATTTAATTTCTTACATAGAGCATTTTCCAGGAAAATTAAAGACTAAGAAGTGGACAAAATTCATCCCTTTTAATTCATATTTATTTTAATTATATGTATGCTTGTGTGTCTGTGTGGACACGTGCATGTGAATACACAATGGGTAGAGGTGCTGGATCTCTATATTACTGGAACTATAGGCAGTTATGAATTGCACATCATGGTTACTGGGGTTCTTGGAAAGAAAAATACAAAGTCTTAATTGTTGAGCCTTCTCTATATCTCCAGTTTTTGAGAATTAATATCCTCTAGGTTACTCTAGCTATTTATTGAGGTAGAACATTGAGTATTATTAATTTTAATTTTATAAAAGAATCCAAAAGTTAAAGAACAGAATGAATGTGAAGCTGTACTCAGTGGTTCTGTCTCCAACCACTTAATAAAAGCTCTGGGCTTGGAATGCTTTTCCTCTAGTGCCAAACAGAGTAAACCATGGAACAAGAAACTAAAATTGTGTATAAATATTAGTGATTTGAAATTGAAACCTTTAGATTTGGGCCCCATGTGTGTCAGTTATCTCCAGCATACTTCCAACTTTTGCTTCTTGGTTTGTGTTTCTGGGCATGAAGCAATCGTCAGACAAGCTTCAGTACAGAAAGTAAAATTCATACTTTAGATTCCATGTTAGATGCTTAAAGAACATATGAGATCCATTACGTGAAATGCAAATATCCTTAGGGAGTTAAAATGCATTGTACTTCCTTCTTCTTTCAGAGATGCTGCTAAGATTCTTGAATTAACTGCTGCATCCTAGCCGTAGGTAATACATTTTGGCCCTGGACATAAGGAATGCTTTTAACAACACTTAAAACTTTGCATGCAACAGCAGGAGAAAAATCACACCTCAACTGTTTACCAAAACTTCATTGATGTATTTTAAGTTTTTTTCTAAATTCTTGATTTGCCAATCAGTTATCTGTGTAACTTGGATACATGTGCTAATTATGGATACTTAAAAATAAATTATACAAAAATTCCTTTGTGATACAGAATTGCTTCAAACAGAAGCAATAACATCGAGCAGAAATTGTCAAAAGCATAAGTGTCCACATTGTCATACACTTGATATTTTCCCTTTACATTCACACAAAAAATCTTCCCTGAAGAAGATATATCTGTCCAGCTTTTGTACAGACAGATTGATTGGTAGTTATGAAGATTTATTTCTATGTATTTTCTTTCTTTAAATTTTTAAGCCATTTATAATAATATTACCCTCTTAGCATCTAAATGGTGGATCTGGTCGTGTAAATATTTCTCAATTATTGGAAAAATTACATATAATACCCTTTATAAAATATATTGAAGAATTAGGACCCTAAGTATCATTTAGATAATCAATAATTATTAGTAGATACTTAGGCAACATTAGTATATCAAATTTCTATGTCATCAATTAGTGTTAATTATGAAGAATTATATCTGGCCACT
This sequence comes from Ondatra zibethicus, assembly GCA_004026605.1. Classification (NCBI taxonomy): domain Eukaryota; kingdom Metazoa; phylum Chordata; class Mammalia; order Rodentia; family Cricetidae; genus Ondatra; species Ondatra zibethicus. The sequence goes on along the minus strand of PVIU01008176.1, from coordinate 56,293 downwards.
AAGTATGTTTGAATGTTCATATAAATCAGACATATATATGCATATTGTATATATTTTGATAATACATATATTTTGATAATCTATTATTTTCTCTTTGTTCATAGGTTTGAGTAGAAAATTGATTTCTTCATAATTTCCCTATCCTTCATATCATCTCCTACTACCAACATTCCCTAAGATGCTTCTTGAAGAGAACAATATTGAGCAAAAATAAAGTGCGAGAGTGTGATATTTTCTATGTTGTTAATAGTCTTTCTTTGTGAATTGCATTGGATGTGCCAGTTTTAGATTATGGAACCATTTTGACTGTATTGCTTAATTGAGGTTCTTTCTGTACCAGTTCTGAGACAAGAACCAAAATATCTCTTGCCAAAACATTAAAATTTTAAATGCATTTCACTGTGTGATCTTTTCACTCAGTTTTGTCATACTTTGAGACCAGGCTACTCTTACTGAAACAACCAGTTCTGTGAAAATAAAACTTAACCAACCATGGAGGGAGGGCACTGAAATACTTCTGTAAAATTGAGACCATTAATTATAAGTGGTTCTATTTTATCTTTGAATGCTTGCAAATTTATTGGCTTCAATCAATTCCACGACCTTACCAGTGAGCACCGATTCTTTAATTTTCCTTCCTTCTGCATCTATACATACCAGCCTACCCCAAGATTTTATCAGAGTTCTCACAGTAGCCATACCCAGTAGTTGAGCAAGTCTGTGGGTCATTTACTTGATTAATGTTTGATATAAGAGATCCCAGCCACTGTGGGTAATGCCACTCTTGGAATATGGTTCTAGAAGATATAGGAAAGATTGCTAACTATGAGACTGAGGAGCAAGCCAGTAAGCAACATTCCCCCAGGATCTCTGCTTTAGCTTCTGCCTTCACGTTTCTTGTCTGCTTGAGTTCTTATCTTGACTTCCCTCAGTAATGGACTTGATCTGGGCATATAAATTAAATGATTTATGTTGAGGTCTTTAATCCATTTGGACTTGAGTTTTGTGCAGGGTGACAGATAAGGGTCTAATTTCATTCTCCTACACGTTGACATCCAGTTATGCCAGCACCATTTGTTGAAGATGCTTTCATTCTTCCATTGTATAATTTTAGCCTCTTTGTCAAATATGAGGTGTTCATATGTTTGTTTCTCCACAAACCTTTTTTGTTATGTGGTGTTTATCACAACAATAAAGAGCAAACTAAGACAGTAACCAATCATGTTTGGACTCAATTTAAAACCTGTTCCAGAGAAGAGAATTTATGCCAACACTGTAAACCTGGTCAAAAGCCCATGAATCAGAGATAATGGATCCTAGGGAGCAGCCTACTGGTGCTAAATGACCATGCTGTCAAACTGCGTTTAAAAATAGTTAAGGTTTATTTATGTTTAGACTCATAGTTTAGTGCTGCCCTCACCTGAGCAGTGAAGTGCCTCCTTGCAGTGTTTAGCTGTTGAGCATCATAACTGGCCAGAATCCTGAACATACCTGACCATTGAGTGTTCATCAGTAAATGGGTGTCTATATCAACACTCTCATTAACCAAGATTTAGGAATAATCACAGAACAGGGGATGGAAAGAATGTAAGAGCCAGAGTATGGGAGGAATTCTAAAAAATATTGTCTTTTGGACAAGTTATGATTATTGCACTAACGAACTTAGTACAGCCATTATTACCTGCATTATTGACATATGCAAAATCAAGCCAGCAAGATCAGTCAACATTACAACAGGAAGTACTAATTAATTCATTAGTTGCATTAAAAAGGAAAAAAGAAATGAAGCAGGGAAGAAGCTATATTGTGGGGGGAGTATAGTAAAGAACTGAATTATAGGTGGACATGATCAAAATACATTGCTTACATATATGAAAATAAAATGTCAGAGAATTAACTAAAGTTATTTTATTTGTAAACGATTAAGTAGAGTCGCAGTCTTAATGCTTAAAATTAAATAGGAAATCAGTTAGGAAATCAGTTAGGAAATAGCAACATAAGTTGTCCTTGGAGACATCCAAATGCCTTTTAGAACCTAATTTTTATATTACCTTTTATCCCATATAACTATTGCCTTGAAGAATGCTTGATACATATGCAAAGAATAAGTGGACATACATAGAATGACTAAAAGAAGAGAAAAATGGGCAAAGAAAAGAAGACATACTCAATCATTGTAACTCAATAGAAATGACTAATTCAAAGTGTAGTTTTAGAAAAGTTATTTCAGGGGTACAAATGATTTAATAAAAATCACATACATATACAATGCTAAAATGTTTAGAGATGAATTTCTAAAATTAGGGAATTGAACTATTGTTTTCTTTGGGCATACACCTGTCTGTATGTTTTCTTGAAACTAGATGAGAACAAAACATCCCATAGAGTCCTTTGACTATACTTTATGAGTATTTCCACAATATACATGATACATGTTGGCAAGATTGCTCACACATGAAATGCTTTGATATGGGAAGCTGAGGCAGGAGAATTTCCATGAATTTTAAGTCAGCCTAGACTACAAAGTGAGACCAACAAATAAAAAGAAAGGAAAAAACAAAGAAGGAGGGAGGAAGGAGGGAAGGAAGGAAGGAAGGAAGGAAAAAAAGGAAGGAGGGAGGGAGGAAAAAAAAGAAGGAGGGAGGGAAGAAAGAAGGAAGCAAGCAAGGAAGGAAGGAAGGAAGGAAATGCATGATGCAAAATCAAACTTCAAGTTGAATGTTTAGCTCAAACAAATAGCATATTACTGGGGTTATCATATGTAACCTTGGAAAAATATTGTAGTATTCTGCATGATTACATTCAGTTTTCCGATATAAAGGATATAAACTCAGTGTATACCTTGTTTACTAGGTGAAATAGCTGTTTTTCTATGTATGTAAGTATAGCACTATATATATTCATTTTCGGAAGTCCTAGCATAAGGGTTGAAACTGGTCAATGAGATATAAAGTTAAAATCTCAAAGATATGCATTTCCTTGAGTATAAATTTATCAAATAAAACTAGGAAGATGCTGAATTTCTAAGAACATATATCATATTTTGGTGATTTCAGAATGTAATGAGTACTATTATTTGTTTTATTCCCTTTTTAATTGTATCTTTTGTTTTTGAGATTATACTATAATTACATCATTTCCCACTTACCTCTCCTCCTTCCAATACATCCCATATACATCTTCCTGCTCTCTTTAAAATTCATGGCCTCCTTTTTTTATAACTGTCATTTCAAGTTTATATGCATATACATATATATTCCTAAAAGAAACCTCTTCAGTTTATGTGTTACTTGCAAGTGCATTTTCAGGGCTGACCATTTGTTACTGAATTTATGTGTTCGTCTCTATTGTTTTAAAATTATATTAAAATTACATCATTTCCCCCTACCCCTTTCTTCCACCCAAGCCGCTTTGCAGGTGCCCTCCTCAGCATCAACACTTTTAGAACTAGCACTGCCATGTAGGATCCAGTCACTGCCTCATCGTGCCACTTTCTTCCCTGAGGTCTCTTCTCAGAAAGCTGACTCACGTATGAGCTTCGTCTCCCAGTCCCCACTCAACAGCCACAAGGCATGTTTATAGAGGAAGACTAAGTCATGGCAGCAGCATTGAACATATTTGTACCAATAACAATAGTTAACTGCAAGGGAAAATAAAAACGGCAATAGATTCTTTGTATAGGGAGCAATATTGCCCCTTTCCTCTTAGAGCACTGACTTTCATAAACTTGAAACTGCTTTTTTCTGCCTCTTAAAAGAAATGTCAATTTTCCTTCCATAGAAAAAAATGATAAATATTTGAGATAAAATTAACAAAAATTTTAAATAAGACAATGGGTAAAGGGATAGAAGAGACATCAGTTAAATTTACTCAATTGTAATTCAGATTATATAACTCTTTTGTGTAACTTTAGTTATATTTTAACCAATCAACCAAGAAGTGTTAGGGAGAGGATTATTTTTATTGTAAGACAATATAACAATTGGGTACATACACATTAATAGCTTCAGAAGATGATATCGTTAGTAAGATAATCACACATGCTACAAGTAATATACATTTAACTTCCTGTTTTTCCAGAAGGTTGTTGGGAAATCAGCGTCTTTGGTATACACACTGCTTCTTTCTCTTTAAAAATCCTTCTGTACATCTAGCAACACTGATAAAAACAGACAACTTTCACTTTTTAAGGTGTCTTTTTATCACAATAATATTTAAAATTGCCTTCTATCATGTTCTAATGACATTTACAAATAAATGACCTGTGAACAGTTGCTCAGAATTCAAATCCATAAACTGCAATAATATCACAAATCTACAATCATTGGCCACTGTTTTTAAAGTGTATAGATGGAATAGATTTTACAAATTATTTTCCTTTTAATTTTGTTCTTTGTTTATAGTCAATAAAATAACTTTTTAAACAAATAATTATCATTAAAATATTAGTTATTATGTGCATACACATAATAACGAGCACAACTTTTCTTTGATTATTTTAATTGTATCAATTCTTTCAATTGCTTTAATTCAGGAAACCCAGAACAGTCTTTTACTCCTACTTTAGTTACAGTGGACATAGACTCACACTGGTATTCTATCTGCAAAATACCAATCCAATTTATAGATTACAGGCAATTGTTCAGGATTCAATTAAGTTGCAATAGAAATATGAAAGCAAAATTTATAAGAAGGAGGCAGTCTCCCTCGGGGAAAATTAGTAGAACTAGAGGTAAAATTCTAATCTAGAGTCACTGGTAGGGTCATAAGGAGAAGCAAGGTTTGCTGAAGCTCATGTGAGGAGGAAAGTATCAAAGGATGGCAATAGGATACTTATCTGTTCTCTGCCTTACAGACTCAAGGCCCACTCCCACTCCTGTTCCCAACTATGTGCCACAGAGCTGAATAAATTCCAGGAGAATGATTCCAGATATTTCTTGTCACAATGGAATATTCATCAACAATAGAAAGCCTGGCCACATCACTAAAGATTCAGGTACTGAAAATGTCCTGAAACTACTTTTTTTTTTTTACCTTTTTATTGATTCTTTGTGGATTTCAATCTTGCATCATGATCCCATTCATCTCCCATCTCCTTGCTTCTGCCCTCTACCCTTGCAACTTACCTCTCAAAAAGAAAGAAAGAAAGAAAGAAAGAAAGAAAGAAAGAAAGAAAGAAAGAAAGAAAGAAAGAAAGAAAGAAAGAAAGAAGAAAGAAGAAAGAAAGAAAGAAAGAAAGAAAGAAAGAAAGAAAGAAAGAAAGAAAGAAAGAAAAGAAAAGTTAAAAGAAAAACTTTTTGTCATTGAAAGGGTAGTGTGAGACAGTGAGTCATACAGTATACCCTTAATCCATACATATCTACTTGCACGTGTTCATTGCAATGGTTGGTCTGTCTGGAGGCCTCTGGCTTCTGCTATACTATTAATACTGGGCCCTCAAAGGAACTCCTCTTGGATATCTTGTTGTTGCATTATGTTATTAAGATCCTGCATCTTTGGATCTGCACAACCAGCTCCTTCACAAGCACCAGAAGGTCACAGATGGGTGGATGTTGGAGTGGGCCAAATCATAGCCCTGGAACTGGGCCTGGGTGGTTAGGTTGGTAAATCCACCAGTTCTCCCTCATCCTCACCACGAGGGCAAGTACTCCAGCTCAGACTAGGCTAACTGATCCTTTGCAAGAGGCTCTAAGGAGTGGGGCCAGTTCTCTTGCTCTCATCCCTTGGGTCCTACTCATCTGTACCCACACCGCCAGGGCCAACTCGACTGTGTTGCCCAGGTGAGGTGCAGGATCCATTCTCCCGAGGGCTGGAAAGGGGCAGGGGCCAGTTCTCTGGCGCTTATGGCAGACCCCATCCCAGACCAGTTTTCTGTCTGCAGCAGGTGGTTGTGAGATCAGAGAGAATGAGATGGCTCAGACAGCAAAAGCACTTGCAGCAATGGTCTAACGACCTGAGTTCCATCCCTGGACCCTGTGGTGGAAGAAGAAAACCGACATCTGAATAGCTGTGCTCTGACTTTCACAAACATGTTGTGACACAGGTGCGCGTGCACACACACACACGCATGCATACACATCCCACCACCACTGCCCTCATCACCGAAAAACTAAAATTTATTGAAATTCAAAGAGAAGTCAGAATCTGATTATTTCACTGTTGATTTCTAACACTGTAAGAATTAATCCAATCCTTTTCAGACTCTCCCTAGAGCAGAGATGGGAAGACTCACAAGGTTACTTTTCAAGGCCCACCTCACCCTGTTGTTAAATCCACTCATGGATCCATCCCTGAAGCACCGCCTCACAAAATTGTTTCTTCCTGCCTTTTTTAAAGTGGTCTCAGGCACACAGCACTACTATTCTACGTGGTTCTGACTTCAGCACACTTACATTCTGACTCTGCCCTTTTCCTGTCTCATCTCAGCCACATAAATTACTTTAATTACTATCTATATCCTATAATGCCCATAGGTACTCATATGCTCCTAGACATCCCTTGTCTTCGTCTGTCTCACAAGATAATCAACAAGAACCTTCAAGGTAATGGTAGTGTCTTGTCATTGAGATTCCAGGACATAAAATCATAACTTCCTCATATTTGCATTCAAAGGCTGTTCCAGAAAATAAAACATTAATACAACATGTATCTAATTTGGGGGGCTGATTAAAGTGAACTTTTTAATTTTTCAAGAGAGTTTAACAATAAGAATTTGACAAAAGAATTTAAGAATTGTCTTTGAGTATCTCCCAGCACAGTTTGATGACTATAGACTGTCCCTAAAGATTTACAAGCATAAATCAGAAATCTCAGAATAAAAGATGGTCATGGTTTATAATTTGATATTGTGCTAACATCAATATCTTTTTGTTGAGCTGTGCTATGTAAGTGAAAAACATTGCCATTTAAAGAGCATAGCATTCAGTCCTAGGTGAAAGTATACGTTCTTCCTTTACTGAGCAATGACAGCACACGTTTTGGTACAGAAATTTTCTATAGTTTCCACTGCTTTAGCAAACAACCATTAGATAAAAGTACAGTGCCAATTTTGTATTAAACTTGGAAGATCATATCCTTTATAAAGTTTATTGAATTATAAGTTTCAATAAGATGAGCTTTGATATGTAAAATTTAGTAATCCAAAACAGCACAGGGTATAAGTTTCTGCAAGCTTTAAAACATCTTCGTTTGTGTAAAACCAGTATAACTTGAAATTTAGATTTTATGTTTACACATTTTTTAGAAATTCATAAATAAAGAGTGAGCATATTTATGTTATGTGTGACTTTATGATAGGTACTGGGAAATGAATGAATCTAACAACCTGGCATATCAATTATTTTAAGCTATTGCTATCTTTTGTTTTAAGGACACTTAGAATCTTTCTATAATTTCAACTAGTTGGTTATTAATTATAACTAGCATGTTATACAAAAGAATTTTTATAACTTATTTCTTTTAATTGAGGGAAATTTTGTACATTTTGACCAACAGTTCCCCAATCAACCTCCCTTTGCTCTACTCCTTGATAACCACCATTCAATTCTTGGGTCCATATGTTTGTTTGTTTGTTTTTAATACTCTTATCAAAAACAATATCATGCTATTTGTCTTGTGACTGATCATATTGCTCATAATGCTGTTCCCTCAGTTTATTAGTGTAGTCAAAAGTAACAAGAATTATTTATTAAGGTTCATGATATTTCTTTTGTCTTTGTATACAGCATTTTCTTTACCCAGTCTTGAACTGATGGACACTTCTGTTGATATCTATAGATTTGTTTTCCTCCCAAGAATGGTCAAAGCAGCTTCTTATTGCAAAGGACAGTAGTTAATGAAGAGACTCATCCCTGGTAAAAGTGCTGAATGACATTGTGAGTGCTCAGTCTTAGATGAAACTTATGTATAACCCACCCCCCCTCACTCCCCAGCTCAGGGAACATCTTGTGTAAAGGGGATGAAAACAATCTTAACATCTGTAACCTGGGGAGTAAGGTTATAAATTGTCCTCTGGACAGGACTATTGGATACATTAGGTGTATCCATTTATGGTGGCTGGCAATTTATATCTGCTGGAGGAGTAAAAAAAATTAGTTTCCCCAGTGGAGTGAACTGGTTGCATAAACTATCCTCCAGGGCTAGCCTCATGATCAGGAGTAGCTGGTCAAAGCAAAATGGACTCCATGGTTTTGGTTTCATTTTTCTGTTTGTTTGGTGTGTGTTCCTGGTGATGGTGGTGGCAGTGTTTTTGTTCTTTTGATTTGGTTTTGGTTTCCTTGTTTTTAAAAGAGGCAGAATTTAGGTCACAATTTTATGGATACAACCTTCTAGGGTGGCAAAGTGAGTTGGGGGCCACTCCATTCTGTAGTGGGAAACTGCATATATATGGTGTTTCAGGGGAGACTAAGCCTCTAGTACTGTGAGACAGAGGATTACATATATTTGTCTCCTCCACATGGCAACACATAATTTCATTGGCTTGTTCTAAAGACATAGGGTGGAGGCCTGAAAATGGCTAGAAGGCCAGGGGAGGGGGAAGGGAAGATAGAGAGGAGTGTCACATACACTTAAGAACACTGACCAAATTCACGGCTCTTTTCCTGTTCTTCTGGGCCTCTGTCCCACAAGGCTTGCATAGAAAGACCCTGTCTAACAATATCTATCTATCTATTTATCTAGCTATCTATCTATTATCTATCCATAATCTATCTATCAATCAATCTATCTTCTATTATCTATCCATTATCTATCTATCAGCTATCTACCATCTATCTGTCTGTACATCTACCATCTAATTTGTATATGTATAAAAAAAGCTGCTTAAAATCAGGACATATAGCTCAACTGTCATACCCACACTACTAAATCACTACTTTAGCTCAAAATAAAATTAGAGCTTCTTTTATTGTATCCACCTCATTAGAATTCAAATAAAAATCAATTTTCTGTCCATTGCTGTAACCCATGTAGAAATGGAGGAGAAAATTCCTACTCATTCGATTAACAAAATCTAATAAATTTTTCTGTACATTCAGATTGATATTCATAATATTCATTAAACATGAGTAATTTCTTCAAATTAGCTTTTAAAATAGCCTGAAGATAACCAAACATATTTTTGTACAGATTATACACACACTCGCAAACATTTTTTTTTCTTTAGATATATTTGGCTCATAATCAAATTCAAGAAGAGTTGCTCAATAAAGAAATGGCTGATAAGGGAGCACAGTGCTCTTGGTGGGAAAAGGACTGGAATAAAACTGTAGTTTCCTGACTGGGAGTCCAGGTGAAGCTACACGCCCATCACATGACTTCCCTAATCTCCTTCTCTTCTATTGAAATCAGAAAATCTTTCTCCCTGATGTTCTCTCAATCTAATTACTAGAAAAGTCATGAGTGTTTAGTGAAAAGCTCTACTGTCAGAAAATACTGTTCTCTGAGGTTAAAATGACATGCAAGTGCTGAGAGATATGGAAAAGAAAATAAAACCACAGAAACACAAAAAGGCAGAAACCTGTGCAAGATCAGCCAAGCAAGCAATTAATTAAGTTACTCTTATTCCTAGGCATTGGGAGAAATCCTCATCCAAATTGCTATTCATGTTCAGCTTTGTACAACTTTAAATAAAAATAGCAACTAAGAAATTACCTGGTAATATTTCTACACAAGTCCTGTGTTAATGATAATAGAGACACTAGTCAGAAATTCTATTCCCAGACATGTAATAAGATTAATATTTTCACTTTTCTTTTTCTATAAAAGTGAATATTTCCCCATCCTGGTGCAAGATATTTTTATTCACACAAACTACTGGTGCTCTAACTTGGAAATATTTATTCCCTATTTCAACAGAAGTATTATTAGAAGAAATAACTATGTAAGTATTATCTTAGACAGAGAACATGTAATTCTGTTACATACAGTTTTTTCTCTTTACTTTTGTTCTGTCTTTGAACTCAGCTTTCGTCAAAATCCTGCTCCTTTATTTGCTTTTGTTTTGTTATTTTGGTTTGGTTTGGTTTGGTTTTTGGTTTTTTTTTTTTTTTGGTTTTTAAAAACAGGATTTCTCTGTAGCTTTGGAACCTGCCCTGGAACTCACTCTGTAGACCAGGCTAGCTTCAAATTTACAGAGATCTGACTGTCTCTGCCTCCTGAGTGCTGGGATTAGAGGCATGAGCTATCACTGGTTCTTACAGGGGAAGGAATTAAATAGAACATTTTTAATTTTCAAATTTAGATTGCGTTTGTAGGCCTCAGAATGTATCAAAACTTAAGCTTACTATTACCTTTATAGAATAATGCAATAACAAATTACAACCTCAGAATTATATAATATAACTTACTCTCTCCAACGCACATTAATTAATTCAGTAAGTGTTTTTCCTACAAAAGACTACTTCCACTAAGACTCAGAACCTAAGGACAGCTTTCAGTGGGCACATATTCAATAATCAATTACTAATCTTCTTAATGTAATCAGCACATCTGTTTCCAGCTCAATTGATGAGCATTTTGCTTGCATTTTGTGAAAATTTTTTGGCTATAACTTTCTCACTGAAATGCAAGCATCATCATCACGGTTAGATGTTAAACATTAATGTACTTCAAGACTTGAGGCGGGTCTGCACACACCCACTGAAATAACACTGACCTTCCTGTATATTAAGAATAATTTTTCACATTCTATTTATCTGCTAATGAATTTAACTTCTCCAATCCTTTTCTTTATAACTGCTAGTATTTTCTTTCCATTAGTATATTAACTATATCCTGTCTTGGTGAAGATTTTAAAATCACATTTTATTCAAGATGACTAGCGTAATTCCTGGCATTTACTAAGTAGTAAAACAAATACCAAATCTATAAAGTAAATAATTTCAATCTTATTTTCAAGTTAGTTGGTGATAGCTGGTTTTTGATTGCAAACATGAAAAACTAGGTTCCCTGTTTTCAAGTACTTGGGAAATCTTTTCAGAGATGGGTTCAAATCTGAGTACAGGGTTCTTGAGAACATAGAGTTCTGGGATATAGAATTTGAATAAAGAGTATTCTGAAATGAAGGAACCACAGTGTTTATGACATGCTCTAGAAACATTGTGGATTAGTGTGGTGTATGTGTGCTTGTGTTTGTGTGTGTGTGTGTGTGTGTGTGTGTGTGTGTGCCAAGTCCAAAAGGGAAATCAAACTACTAGGAAGATTTTTGGAGGTTTTGGAGGCTATGAAAAATATGCTGCATCCTAGATAATACAAACCTATAAAAATATTTTAGTTCAGCACAATTCACTGTTACATCTGTTTCGGAAAGAAATATTTAAGAAGCTATTGGAGAAGTGGATTTTACAAATAGAATAACAGGTAAGGGGATCTAAGACCTATTGGTGATCTTCAGATTTGGAAAAACTCAATTTGTCTATCATAAATTATTTACAGATTTCCACAAAAAGGCACCAGCATTGTTAAAATCCTGGTCAGAAACAGGTTTCTAAAATAATCCATTTTCCAGTTACTATAGATGAATGGAGGTTGGCACTTTATCCAGGTATTTCAAATTTTCATCATCTAGGCAAAATCCTATTGTACTTGTAATTATAAACAGAAATAATATTTTAACAGTTTTAATTTATTACAAACATAGAAAATGTTTCAAATGATGTCAAATGTTGACAAGATGGAAGTAGCAAAGTGAGTCAAACAACTTAGAGCTAACCTCTATTTCAGAATGTGGAATTTAAAATTTTAAAGAAAATAAATGTACATGAACATTTTGGAATAGAGAGACATCAAAGCACCCTTGACGGAAATCCTTACGTTGGATGGTGCAGTCAGTGCAAGGCGGATGTGAGCTGGAAATCCTTACGTTGGATGGTGCAGTCAGTGCAAGACGGATGTGAGCTGGTCAAACAGAGAACAGATGAGCCTCATCCATCACCACATCCGCCTTCTGTGCTATCATGTTCTAGATCAGCCTAAGTGAAAGAACTCCCAGGAATACGTGACACAAAACGTACTGATTTCTAATCATCCTGACTTCTTAGAATTCTAGTCTCTCTTAGGGTACTTTGAACCCTACAATTACCATATCTTGGAGAGACAGGATTTAAATAGTGCTGTGATAACTCGTCTTGGGTCTCTCATTGCCTGGACAGCCTGTCTCCAATTTAGGAAGCAAGGTAATGTTTCCATCTTTACTAATCTATATAAAATGTATTATTGCAAAACGGAATGACATTGTGCTGTCACTCAAAAATTAAGGCAACTAATACACAATACCTTAAAGTGCTTTGAGAATATGTATTTTAACTAAAAAAAATATAACAATTTGTATTCCTTTGGTGTTGGTAGAATGAACTATTGTATGGTCAATAGAAACAACTGACTACACTACTCTACATAAGGACGAGTGTCTAAGTCTTAGTTTAAAGGCAAGGTCACCAAAATAAAAGTTTTGGAAATCTAAGTCACTGTGTATTTGATGTTTGGTACTCAGACATCATCTTTAACTACTCATTTCTTATACTTAACTCTGTTCTTGGCTAGAACAGCTGCTTATTAATTGCATCTATTTCTGTTTCTGTTACCAACATATTAAAAAAAAACTAGAAAACATTTCTTTAACTCTCAATATTTGTACAATTCCAATTTAGTTGTCTGTTTCTTTTTCTCCCTGAGATTGAAAATGAATTGTAAATTGAAAACAAATGGTGAAAAAATGTTTCCCAAGGCTGGAGAGATGACACTGATATTAAGAGCTCTTGTACTTTCTCATTCCTGGCTGTTGGCTCATAATAGTGCCCTCTACTGGCCTCTGTCAGAACTGGCACTCATGAGTGCGTACTCACATCACAATCATATGCATAATTAAAAAATCAATATATCTTAAAAATAAAATGTCCTAATATATTTATATATCTATATATATATGTGTGTGTGTTTGTGTATCATATTACATATATAATAGATAATCTGTATCTCTGGATCTGTGAAGGTTCCTGGAATATGATAGCAAATATGAATAAATTGCTAAATAAATTACTTATAACACAAGCAATGGTCTTCTTAATTTACTATGGCTGGAAGGAGTTTCTGTATCTCATAAGTAAAAATTTCATATTATTCTCTCCTTATGAAGAACTTGTCACATGCAAACACATGACTCCTAACTTAATTTGTTATCTCCATTCTCCTTTCTCTATTAGAGGAGATAAACATGAAGTCATATGCAACCAGTGAAGATATACACGATGTTAAATAAAAAGTTATTGACTTTCTATCTATTTTACAGGACTCAGTAACCATGAAATTCTTCATTTTTACTTGCCTTTTGTCTGTTGCTCTTGCAAAGCAGGTAAGTGTCCTAAGAAAATTAAGACCATCTAGTCTTATTTATAGAAATGAAGAGTGAACCTCTTGTACAGACTAAAAGGAGAATGTGGTCTTTTGAAGCTACAGTCAAAGATCTATTAGCCTTGTTCTATAAAAGACATGGATGTAGGCATGATTACTTTAGCATCTACTTGCAAGGAAAGTTAGGGATAGTTCCTTCTACACCTGCTTGAATTTAACATTTAATTCTTTTCATTCCTCTGATGAGTTTCTCTAACATCACGAGAAAGACGCAGATAAAATGAAGATTTCAACTGAAGCAGAGACAAGTCACTATTCCTGACTATCATGTCTCAGAATATGAAGGTTTTAGGCAAGCAATGGGGGAGCTTCGTATGTTACTTTCCAAATATCCTAATACAAAGCAATCCCTCCACTCAACTGGAGATATTACAGCAATATTCATGTCATAAATGATACACTCAGGCCTGGATACTTCATGTGTATATTTTTGAAGATGCATATATACTCTGTTACTTCTTCAAAGGGAACTGTTCGGTCTTGTTCTACATAGCAGTCCATACCATTGAATCCTCTTGCTAACTTCCTTCTTCACTTCTCACAGGGACATCATTTCTTTCTTTGTGTCCACAATATCCTATTCACAGATATTAACTAGAGTTTGTTACTTTTTAAATTTGAAGATAATTAGGGGAGATACTAGGTAAGAATTCCAGTTAAGGGACTAGAAAAATGCTTCAGTGTCTTCACCCTTTAGTCTTGACCACACTTTCCCTTCTCTCTTGTCAATAATAGTTCTCAACACTCCTTTTAAACACAGTAACTTCCTTCAAGTAAAACTGGAGAGGTTGTTTTAGCAAGCTATAAATTTAAGCTTACTAAATTAAATACTATTGGATTACTCTTAGAAATAGAGGCATACAGTTGAGCTTCCATGACAGTTCTTCACAAAAGATTTAAATGTCGTATTTTATGCTACTTAACAAAAACACTTGTTCTGTGTTAGCTTTAGTGGTTAATATAAACTAAATGAGATAACATGGAATGTCATGATAGTAAGACATTTAAAGATTCTGTGATGTAGATAGGCATGTATCATATATTAATCTGTTACTGGATTAACACTCAAAATCAAACCACCTTGTAAAACTGAGAGTTATATTAAGCTATGCCAATAACTCCTCTAAAAAAGTAATTTAATTATGAACAGTGTAAGAACCAGAAGAATAGAGTAAAAGAAATTTATTCAACCAAAGTTACCTTAAACAGAAAGAAAAGAACCCAAGAGCAGGCACAAAAATCAGACACTCATTCACACACTCAGGAGTCCCATGAAAAGCACTAAACTGAAAGCCATAATTATATATAGAGAGGAGGACCCGTGCAGGTCCCGTGTTTGCTTCTTCAGTCTCTGTGAGTTCATAACCTTGCTCAGCTGATTTGGAGACCTTGTTCTCCTGTTGTTCTCCATCCCCTCTATCTCTTATTCTTTTTCTCTCCTCTTCCACAGGGTTTCCTGAGCTCTGAGGGTAGGGATTTGATGGAGACATTCCATTTAGAGCTGAGTGTTCCAATTCTGCCTCCAGATAGATAGATAGATAGATAGATAGATAGATAGATAGATAGATAGATAGATAGATAGATAGATAGATGGATGGATGGATGGATGGATGGATGGATGGATGGATGGATGGATGGATAGATACACACACACACATCCTCCCTCTTTTTTTCCTCTCTCTTTCCTTCTGCATAATATGAGGGTCTCTCTATTGTTCTCATCTTCTCTGATGATGAATGAATAAGACATTGATCTATGAGTATAGCAGAATATCATTAGAAGTCATTTTATTCATACTTTTAAAAAAAGACTAGTGGTATTTGATTTTACCCTAAGTCTCTAGTCTACCTGGTCTCTGGTTCATGGTCACTCAAGCAGTGTCAGATATGAGTTCCATCTCGTAGACTAGGCCTTAAATCAACTCAGATATTGATTTGCTACCCCCACAAGTTCTGTGCCATCCTTGCTCTAACATATCTTGCATGGATGGAAGACAGATTGTAGGTTAAAGGTTTTGTGGCTGGATTGCTGTTTATATTTCTCCTTTGATAGCATGCAGAGTATCTTCCCACACCAAAGATACTAGAATGTAGGGGTGAAGGCTGCATGTACAACATGGCATACATACATACATACATGCAAACTCAGACCCCACAAATTCTCAAAGTAAATAAATATACAGTTTTGCTTTTGTTTTCTGTTTGTTTGTTTTTAGTTAAGAAAAATATTATTGCCTCCTGAAGCTGCCACCAGCTTTGGGTATTTGGAAAGTGACTATGTCATTCCAAACTAAGTGCTTTAAATGTGATGTTCTAAACAGGAAATAACTGAACTGTGATATATCACTTTCTGAGCTGAATTGTGACAGCTTTTGATGTAATGAATAGCAAAGCCCTGGGGCTTTTTATTGTAGGCTCTACAGTTTTGGTAAAACAATGAAAATATTTCTTTTCTCCATTATAAATAAAATGCTCATTTTTTATTAAGAGAAAATAAAATAACTTC
This sequence comes from Ondatra zibethicus, assembly GCA_004026605.1. Classification (NCBI taxonomy): domain Eukaryota; kingdom Metazoa; phylum Chordata; class Mammalia; order Rodentia; family Cricetidae; genus Ondatra; species Ondatra zibethicus. Next base: position 40,380 of record PVIU01008176.1, on the reverse strand, counting down.
AATAAACAAGTATTTATCAAATTTAATAGGTTAAAATGATCAAGTTTTACTGGACTAGGAAAATGGCTATATCTGTCTCTTGATTAAACTTTTAATAAATAAAATTTTACTTCATAATTCTGATAAAATGTAAGGTGAAAATAACTATGCCTTGCAAAAGTAAGGGCTCAGTTCCTGGGAGATGGATGTCCATGGACAAGAAAGAGAGAGAGAGAGAGAGAGAGAGGAAGATAAAGCAAGGAAGAAAATGTTATTTACCTTACCTCATGGCTATTTGCGCTACCTACAAAGTTTCAGTACATACACATTGGTCAATGGGTAGATAACATATTTGCCTGAATTTTAGAGCAAAGCAATAAAAGTTTCACTCTCTAAATAATGAATTTATAGCCCATATAATCAATTCATTCTTTACTGTACTGAAGCAAAAAGCTTTCAAGCAACAAGAAATACACAAAAAATAAAATATATTTTTTTCTCCTGCACAGTTTTCAATTTCTTCCTAATTTTGTATTTTTATTTCCTTCTGACATCTTTAATCTGTCTTATTTTTTTTAATATTTCCCTCTCTCTAGAACAAATGCTACCAATCTATTCAGAAGTTCAAAACACCTCAAGCCCTCAAGGATCTTTACCAATATCACGTTGCTAGGAATCCATGGGGTTACATCGTGAACCCTGCCTTCCCCTTCACTCATGCTCTGGTAAGTTCTGTATTGGGGAAGCAAGAAGTAAAGTATTAAAATGCATAAAGTAATTAGTGTTAAAAGAGCCCAAGTTGTAATTTAGAAAGAAAGACAGTGGTGAAAATGAGAGGAGAAGAGGGAGGTGAAACCATAATCTGGATATATTATTTGAGAAGGAAAATTGATTTGCAATAAAAGATGAAAAAAGAAATGAAGTTGTAAACAAACTTACTGTATAGTATTAATAAAACAATAATTGTCAGTAATAGCCATAATGAGAAATTTCACTTAAATTATCGGTGTATGCCCTCAGGATTTTATTATATTTCGTTGTAATTAGTTTCCTAAACATTCTTTACTGTGGGGGAAATTAGAAGCCATTGTCTTCATTTAGTAGGAGAATCATGATTTGAGGAACTAGAAGGCAGTGATAGCCCAGCTTCTTGTTTCATTAGGAATAAAAGATGAGTCTTTGTTGTCCTTCAATCAAAACATAAAATTAACCTTTTATTTCCCATGGAGAACAGAGAATAGGTCTCAGCTATAGAAGTAAAGCATTTTATTTTAGAAAACATTATACTGTAACTTTTATTTTTATTGTTTTATTGATGAGATACAACTTAAATGAATGTATATTTTATCTATTTTATAGTCAATAAGCATGTGTATAGCAAGATGTCACATACAGTAGTAGATGTTCTTCATCCTCATTTATAAATTCTACATACAAACTAAAGAATCCACAGAATTTAAAATGACGGCCTTGTAAGAAACATAGGATAAGATCAAGCCACCAATGTGAACTTTTAGGAGTTCAAAAAGTAGACTTGTACTAGCAGACACTGCCAAACCCCTAATATCATTTTCTCTCTTATAAGGACATGTATTAATACTTTGGCTACAGCAAGGAATATAGCACACATATGGGATGTTAAAGCCAGGTGAGAGGACGCCAGCAGCTCGCCCTGGACTGGAGCTCTAGCTCATTCATATCCACAGAAACTGCTGTCATTCAAACGCTCACCATGTATCAGAGAGGACAGAGACATTTCATGCCAGGCAACAAATAGCTAAACTTTATCACTATAAAAAAAAATTTAAAAAATCATTAAAAACTACTCTTTCATTTTAAAGGAATCTGACATCATTTCTCAGCAAGTAAGTCAAAAATCATCATTTCCATTATAATTAGGAAATTATTTCTATTTTGTTTTCACTGCTCACATTTTTATAAATGATGTTATTTACTTTGTAGCAATATAACCAGAAAATGGACATGAATATGCAAGCCAGAGAGGTAATGTTTATTTTTTATTGCTTCATTGAAATAATATACAATGTAAATGCATGTGTGTTTTAACAGTTTTACAGCTTTGAAAACCTAGGATTATGAAAGATGGTAGTTCATCTATTTACATATTATGAATACATGTGAAGGTCTCAGTGAGACACAGTTGTACTCTTCTGTGAACCACACTCTAAAAGTTAGGGATAACTGGAATAATTTCTTGTTATTAGTCCATGACTTTCTATAATCATTTGTTTGCAGGATTATCAAAATGGGTACTCGTACTGCACTCATTTGTAAAGAGGAGATACATGCTTATTTTATTCTTTCCAACAACCAAAATCACTAAGTTGGAACTGAGGAGGAGCCCCGTCTCCAAAACAAGGATGTGCCGTAACTGAATTAGGCTGCTTCAGAGAAAAAATGATTTATTTTGGAAACAGTATACAACAGTAAATCATTTGAATATGGGACTAAATGCATCTGGAATTTTAACTTAAATTTTTTATTGCATTTAATGTGTATTCTTACATCAGTATTAGAAGTTAAATTTTTTGCATCTTCCATCCATCAGGAAGATCCTATTTACACAAAGTAACCCTGAAAAGTCAATTGTTCAACAGGATCTTAGTCGCTACTCCTATACTATATATTCACACTGAATATATACCTAGAACCTGAAACTTATACATTAACCTGTACATTGGCTAGTTTTATGTCATTATTACATTTTTATATAGAATAATATTATTCATTTTGTAGCAACACAACCAGAAAATGGACATGCGTATGCAAGCCAGAGAGGTAATATTTATCTCTTATTATTTCATTGGTGATGTACAACTTAATTAGAGTCATTTGGGAAGAGAGAGCCTCAACTGAAAAAAAAAAGTCCCATTAGGTTGGCAATCTTATTGAACATTTTCTTAATTACTGATTGATGGAGAGAGCCTAGAAAATTGTGAGTCATGCCAGCCGTGGACTGGAGGCCCTGGGTTCTATAAGAAAGCAGGCTGAGTAAGACATAAGGAGCAAAGTAGTAAGCAACATTCCTGCGTAGCGTCTAATTCAGTTCCTGCCTCTAGGTTCCTTCCCTGAATTCCTGCCCTAACTTCTCTCAGGAATGGATTTATAAGCTAGAAGATGAGATAAACCCTTTCCTCCCCTATTTGGTTTTGCTCCTGGTGTTTTTCAGTAGCAGTAGCAATAGTAAGTCTAAGTAAGACAGGATATAAATTCTAAAGGACAGAGTAACCTTAATTTAAGATCAACATTTTTAAAATGTTTGTATTCTTCAGGAATATCATACATGTATACAATGTACATTGATAAATCTATTCCTCAATCCTCTCCCTCCTACTCTCAAACCCTTCCTTCATATCTACAAATTTTACAGCCTTGTGTTTTGCATGTATGCTAATAACCCAATGAGTCTGACTAGGGCTTCCTTGTGTACACAGTGTAGAGCCATCCGCAGGAACATGGTAACCACCAGTGATTATGTAACTAAAGAAAACTAACTTCTTCCAACAGCCATCTTAAATGTTCAACTAGGGGTGTGGCCCTCTTCCCTTCCTGCTGAAATGTTGATTAGCTTGATCTTGTGCAAGCCTTGTGCAGGTAGCCACAGCTGCTGTTGGTTTGTGGTATCCCTGTCGTATCTAGAAGACATCATTTTACAGAAATTCTCCCTGGCCTCTGGATCTTACAAAATTTCTGCTCCCTCTTCTGCGATGTCCCCTGAACTACTTGGAGAAGGAGATAATATAGATGTTTTATCTAGGGCTGAACACCCTACAGTCACTTACTTTCTACTTTCTGACAAATTGTGGGTATTTCACTCAGCTCAACAACTTAGTTATATGTTTCTATACTCAACATAAACATATAAATATTTAGTTTATTAAATGAAATAATTTCTTCATTACTTAAATTAGCCCTAGGAAATCATTCACTCATTTATTATTCATTCACTTTAAAATGCATATTTAGCAAATATTCTGCCCCTTATATACTTTCATATTTGGAGGATATATACAACTGTGATTAAAGGAAGTACTACAAATTAATTTACATTTCTCTTTATTAAGTCATCATTGGAAATTTCTATATATAGAGAGAAGAAATTATGTACAATCAGCACAGTGAGAATAATGTGTTTAATCCTTATTTATTTCTTTAAAGAAACCCTAAAGATGACTATTGATAGGTTAGTGCATTGGTTTTATTTGATCTGTATTTGGTTCATGTTTCCAACAGATAACTAAAATATTCATGAAATTTTTCTAAGCCCCTTAATTCTGCATCTCTCAACTGAGCTGAAGTCTTCCTGGTTAAGACCTCTCATGTAAGCTTCCTATCCCAGACACTAAGTTTTATAGTTCCCTCAGTTTCCTCAGTTTCTTTCTTTCTTTCTTTCTTTTTTTTGCTTTTGTTTTAAATCAGAATTTTGCTCTTTTTAAGATACAAGCTTTACTGGAGTTGGTCCCTGTCATTCTTAAACTGTTGCCTCGTCATATGAAAAAGATCTTTAATTCCACAAATACTGAGAACATACCTGAAAGGATTCCATAGCCCTAACTGATTCCTTAATGTTATGATTACTATTTTTACTTCTCCGGAAATCTTCTAATCCTTCATCTAGAGAGTCAATCAGTACTTTTAAATACCAAATGACCTATTGGATGACTATTCTAATCAAATGAGGTGTTGTTAATTTTAACAAAACATCCAATAAAATGTATGTGTCTATGTCTGTGTGTGTCTGTGTGTCTGTTTGTGTGTGTATTAGGCAAGTGTTCTACAACTAAGTTAACCTCTCTCCTTCTCTCATAGTATCCAGTAGAAATAAATAAACTCTTGTAAGAAATAGGCACATGCAAAGAAATGAATTGCTGGCCTAGGCCATCCACCCTCCCCATGCTCTCAAATGTGTAGAGCTGAATTTTGGGTCCATGGAACTAGGCACTTTTAAAATGAACCAAAGCAAGACTGGGATTTTCAATCCCTTTGACTACAGTTAACAGGACCTTCTCTTCTGACTTTATAATCCTGCTTTCTGAACTGAACCAAGGACGATATAAACCACACATGAAAGAAATGCCGGATCATGCAGGATTAGACAAACAGGTGAGCACACCTGGGGACAGGGTGTCCAGGGAGAAGGTGCAGCTGCATGTGAGCCTGGTGGCCTGAGACATAGCCTACAGTCTTCCTCTTCAGTGCCTGGCAAGTGCACTTCCTGTGCACATTGCTAACCTAGATCTCAAGGCTTCTAATAAAACAGTGGTCTTCCAAGAAAAGGGCTGAGGACTGCCAGACACCTCAACAGAGTCAGTAGTTCTCCTTCCTCCTCCTCACCCTCTGTCTTCCTCTGCCTTCCTACATTGCTTGAAACTTGAAAATGGTAAGAACAAGGAAGATAAATTAAGAATCTGAATTTGGAGTAGTATGTATTTTAAGGTAACGATTTCACTGAGAGAACATAGTCTGATAAGATTTAAAGTCATACATTCCTAGAAAATTTGACTTTTCGAAGTAGGGATATGGCCTTGAATTGTTCAAAGTGATATAGACAAATTTGTCAGTAGATTATCCAAGTGTAGCAGATCCCAGCCCCTAAGGAACAGTGTTTCTCACTGAGGTGAAGTATTTTCTATTCAATTAGCTAAATACCTTTCCAGAACATTTTCTTTTGCATTTCAAACAACTGTCTTTATTCTTCACAGAAAACTGTGATGACTGAGGAAGAACAGATAATCCAAGACTACATGGTAAACTTTCCATACAATCATTTAACACACTCTCATTCCTGGACACTGCTGAAATTCTAGTGGCTAAAAGAAACTTTTAGGGAAAGCTGAGTTTTTTGTTGGTGATGAATTTTGAGGGGAGTTTTGTTTGTTTTTGAGAAGGAGGCAAAGGAGTCTTGGAATTTACTAGGTACCCCAAGCTAGAGTTAAGATCAAGTCGATCCTCCTGCTCCAGTCCTCCCCCACCCCTGCAACTCCACTTCCCACACTCAAGATAATGACTATAAAAGTCTTCCTCATGTCATGTGAAGGCTGCTACAAAGCTAGCTCTCAGGATATTGGTTCTTTTCCAAACAGTACCCAGCCAACAAGCAGTTCGTGGTAATTCTCAACATCACATTGATGTATTTATAAAAACTGAAGGGCGAGAAAGATGGTTCAGCAGGTAAAGGTTCTCATAGCCTAGTCTTTCACTCCCTGGAAACCTTGTGATAGAAATGAAAACCAGTTCCCACAAGCTGACTTCTGATTTCTGCATGAGCACACACAGAGACACACACAAACAAATAAATCATTAGTAAATAAGTGAGTTTTGTTAACTGGAACTCATCCTAGAGGAAGATGCTACTGAGCTTAATGGAAGCTTTAATCTCTATAAAATAATCAATCCATGACCAGATCCAGAGACGATTCCAAACAGAGCATGCGAAGACTGTCTACCAGTCATGAGTTGTGTGGATGCCCCGTGCGGCACGTTTCCTCTGTGTTAACTTATCTACGTCTGCCAGACAGCTAACATCAAAGTAGCTTGGATAAGGGTTTTCCTACACACTTGGAAAAGACACTGGGCTAAGACACTTACCTTAGTAATTAACAAATTGTTTTCCTGCTCTTGTACCTGTTTCCTTTGCACTTCCTTTTGTTTCTTTCACTTCAGTTTCTTAGCATTTGGGTCTGAATTGAACACAGGCTGTCTACACTCTACTGTTCCTATGAGACTGCACTCTCTGAGACACTTTTGTTTGAGTAAACAACCCTTCTCCTGCCACTAAGAATTTATCCACATGAGATCTTTATTCCTTTGATAAATCCAGGTCTTTTCTGAAGCATGAGAGATTGGGATAATAATCACATGTTTTCTTCTTAGAACAAAGTGAAACCATGCAGCACGATCACCTGGCCTCAGGTTGTGCAGCTGCTTCATCAATATCAGAAAACTATGAACCTACGGAGCTATTACCCATACACCTCCAGCCTGGTGAGTGTGCCATGCTTGTTTTCAACATGAAGCTTAGTTAAATTTTTAGCAAAAGTAAGATAAAGAAGTGAAAGAGAACATTTCATAATTTTTTCAAGTATAGAACCTGAAAGGAAAGGAAATTTCACCAATGCAAAAAAATAAACTATAAATCATATAAATAAGCCAATTTTCTGGAATTAAAATTATACTTTATTTTGGTTTTTAATAAATGTTTAATAAATAAACACCATTTTAATTGTTGAATCAACAGGTTTGTGCATTTTAAAGCACCTGAAATCCTAACCGTAGCTTAAATAAGCTTTGGTTGACATTTATCTTCTACTTGATTAAAAAAAAAAATCCACAAGAGAAATACATTCACTAACATAAGGAATAAACAGGACACTAAAGCCAGCAAACAGGCAATTTAAAATTAACAGTATGTTGTTTCTGTCTGAAGAGTGGATATAAATAGCTAACCACATTAGATATGAACGGTGACATCATTTTATTACAGTCTTTCTCATACATGTAGCATCTAAAGAGAGTTTACTTAGATAAAAGTTTTATATGTGGTGTTTATATAGAAGATGGCAAAAAACTAGAATATTGCAAATATTTCCACGGGAATGAGAATAAATTTGGTTCATTTCTTTTCATAAATATGACAATATAATGTGTTATGCCTGTATATTCTAAATTTTATTTTTAAGATTTTTGTACTAAGTGCTTCTATCTTATTTTTATAAGTGTGCCTATAACTTAAGTGATAATTTAAATCAGATTTTTTGTAATAAATATGTGCTTAATATTTTTAATTAATGTATGTTCAACTTCAATAAAAAATTAGTAGATTAAATATTACTGCTAAAATTTTATATGCTTAGTACTATGAAATAATTAAAACATTGCTTCAAAATTTAATTAAAAGGCAAATTGCATCATTTAATAAGTGCATGGTAGATTGAAGAAACTAATTATTAACTATCAATCATTAATTTTCCCAAAGTTATAAATATGCCTCTCTGTACTTCCCATCAAGCATAAATGCAAATAATTCTTAAATATTGATGTATTAGACATCATTTGGGATGTAGACAAATACTAATATTAGTTATAAATACTAAAATCCTGCTAAACTATCATGGCATATATCTGTATCTTATATACAAATAAGCATTATCTTTTTGATAATAAACATAAATCCATTATTGTCTTTTTTAACAGGTTTGAGTGGAAAATCCACATCTCCACTTTCTTTTCTATTATAATTACTTCTCAGTAACATTATATTGGGACAGATGTATAAATGAAACAGAAATGCTGAGCCGAAGGAAGACTGCAAAGCAGTTCCTGAATGGCTTCTATTCTTGTTTACTTACATTGGGTCTATATTTGAGTTTCATCTCAGCAGAGTTGCAGACAATTAACTATGCTTTCACTACTGTCCCTAAATCACCGAACTACATTGCCTTTCAAAAAATAAAACTTTAAGTGCATTCTTTTGTGTGTGATTGTTATTTGTGTTACTCATATTAATCCAGAAGATTACTGGCAGGAATATAAAGCTCTTCAACAATTAGATCATAACTCCAAAGACCACGGGATCATGGTTCTATTAAACCATTATTTTACCCTGTCTCTGCCTCTTTCTGCTCACAGTTTGCCACAGCATTAATCCCAAAGCCTCACCAAATCCCTACATGTTCCCTCCAATTCCACAGTCACAGCAAAGAAATCAGCCACTGAGAACCTAATCCTGCTAGTGAAATAATCAACATGAGAAAGGTACCAACAATTATGTTGATTAAGAGTTTATAAATCCTTTATCTTTGGGTAGTGATGAAGAGTAGGCTAAGGCATCAGCTCAGGAATTAGCCCTGAGTTAAAACTCAGGGACATAGCAATTTTAAAGGACAAAACACAATTACATAAATGCTAAATGAAGGTCAGAGTAGAGAAACCTTGCAACATTTATTTTTGGCGGAACAAAGTAGTAACTTCAGACATAATAGGATGATTATATTTTACTTGCACCTTCTTAAACTTAATTGTTCATGTTAACACATCTGAACCATGGTCAAGGTCTTGAAAATCTCAAGTGTGTTGCCAAGGCTGATGTGACTGTTGGGGTTATAGAGGGCTCAGAGCTGTCTGCACAATCATGAAATAGTCAGTACTAGCTGGCATTACCTTGGTCACTTCAGCTAGAATATAATCCCTCTATGTGTGTTCTCAAATGACAGAATGACAAAAGAATAGAGCCAGTGCCTGTGTGCGCTGCAGTGAGCAACTGCGTGCATCAGTGTTTCCAGAGATGATGGAGGAATGAGAAAAGGATTGAGAAGTAGACAAAGGGAAAGAAGGATGATGTTTATTTCAGTTTGGAAATCTGTTTTTCATATTTAGTTATAGGGGAAGTATTAGATGGGCTTTGTAGGTAACACTGTAGTATTTGATTCAAAGACCAGGGACAAAGTCTGTATCTTTGACACCATAAACTGCCCATCCTTTACTTCTTTAGCAGTCCAGTCTCTCATGCCCGCTTAGCCCAAGCTCCTTTCCTATACAGTCTAAAGGTTCAACAGTTTTTCTGAAAAGGGTGACTCTGACTTGTATTTTGAAAAGATAGAACAGTTAGAAGCTACAAGAACTCTTCTTTGTCCTCCTAGAACTTCCATTCCTTAGCAATCTGATGATGCTACATTCTGCCCGCTACACTCTCTGGTGGCCTCACTTCTCCCAGACTTCATTCTTGATAATTGAAAATATTATCCTCATAGTTGATACAAATCTTCTGCCTTTCTACACTGTAGCAACTCTTCCTGGACAATATTTGGCCACGAAAAACTAAAATGAATGCTGAGTCTCAAAGTAAGTTCATTTTCTAAACTTTGATGGTTGCTAAAAACATCTTGTTGTATCCTTTTCTTGCGAGAATTCAAGGTTGCAGTCTTCCTAGAATTTCCTTAATCTTCAAAAATACTTCAGTTTCTATTTTGAAGCAATATTGAATCCATGGAATATAAACACAACCCACTTCTTGATACATTAATAACTTTATTTTAATCTTGGTGTAATATGCTGATAACTTGATTTAAATCTGAAAATAATTTTAACTCTCCTCTCAAGTTTCTAAGGGTATATGACCTTCCATTACTTCAAAGCTAGTAACTCTCTTCATTTTTTTATTTCCCAAGTTTTCTATACATGTGAAGGAATGTTTTATCAAAAGTAATAACTTTATTACCCCAGATTAGCCAGGCATTAATTTTTAAGGTGTCTTATATATTCTCTGAACTAATCTTAAGATTATTAAAATTTATTACTATTTTATTAGTAATATAGCTACTGATATTGTAGCTCAATGGTGGTAAATTTGTATCAGAAATGAAATGCTTCTTGCAGGAGCACTACGCCACATGTTTCTTGTCATAACATACTTTCTAAGAATTCTTCACCAAGGTATATTTTGTGGATTCCTATCATCTACACAAGATTAGTATTTTCTAGGGCTTTCAACTCAGCTACATATTTTCTAACTTTACATGTTTTCTAAATAATCTGCTTCACTCAATCATTTATATTTACACTGATGATTTGCTGATTAAAATGTAGTTTCCAATTATCTAAATTCATTTCAAATGTGCTTCCCACTCTCCAATTATACACATAATTATCTCCTGAATATCTTCCTACAATTTCTGCTTTAAAGAAAAATTATATAACTATAATATAAAATTAAGGAATAAGCATCATTTCTTTCCATTACATAAGACATTATCTAGTATTGAATTTATTTCATATATTTTGGAACCAATATTTTACTATAAAATAACAAACTAAAAAAAGCAACCAATCATGTCTCCCTTTGTCATTTTAAGTAACTTTAAGGGTTTTCAGAGTTCAGATTCATGATGACCTCTCTGACATAGTTGGATTGATATGATTTTTCCCCACTTGTTCTTTCTTCATTTGGTGACACCACTGGAGATTTAGAAAATATTAAAACATAAAACATATTACAAACACTCACCCATGTGTTTCACTCATAAAATCTGATACCTTTTCAGAGCATCTACCTTTTAAATGAAACCTTCTGACATTTTCAAAATTTAGCAGTCACTCACAGGTGAAAAGGAACCACATTTCCATAACTAGAAATAACAGGATATGTTCTGGTCCATCAGTCTTGTAGAATCCAACGTTTGTAGAAGATGAGATTGTACCTAAAGGAAGAACTTGTCTCCCATGCTTGCTTACACATTTTCTCCAGTGTTGACTCTCATAGCAATGGGTTCAGTATTACACATTCCACTTTGAAATAACAGAAACCAAGTTTAAAGACAGCTTTTCTGTATTGATAAGCAGTGCTTTGGAACAGTGAAGCCAAGTGCCCCCACTTAACATTTTTTCCTCAATTTTTTATATACATTATTGTATATATATACATATAAATCTCCAGGACCAATAGTAGTGCTGGATAATCATTGAATGACTAAAGAAAGGAAAAGGCAGAAGGGAAGATGAGAATAGAGATGAAAAGGAAAGTTGGGAGATGGAAATCAAAAGACTATGACAAAAAAATGAAAGGAAAAGGACCAAAAGTATGAATTTGAAAAGTTATTGAGTGGTTGCTAAATATTATGGGAAAGGAAAAGAGCTGAGTGCACAGAACTCATTCAAAGGAAGTTTTAGGGCAATGGAATTTTATGTATAATATGAGTAAGTAATAGTCAGAATGCAATGTTTAACCATTAACAGTGATTATTATTAATTGTAAATAGAAAAAAGTCAAGAAATTAAGATGACATGGAAATCTTAGATAAAGTGAATCCAACAGAATAAAAATTGCAGAGCCTGGCCCTCCTGAAAGAGGGAGTTGAATTACTAACTTAAAGTTACCTTTAGAACTTAGCCTCCCAGAACATTATTTACCATTAGTCAGCATTTTTGAACTGAAAATTATTTAAAACATGATGTTGGTGGGGGAGACCTCTGAAACACAGTATGTTCTTGCCATTCCATTTGGTTACACCAAAACTAGATGATAAGACTATTGTTGTTGATACCACACACCTCAGAAACGCAAGATAGAGGCAGTGAGCTGGAACTGAGCAGGAAAATTGTTCCCTACAGGGCAGTTTTCACGGTCCCAGAAAATTCTATTCAGGCTGCTGGGGAGAAAGGCTAGGGATGGTCTGTATATCCTGTGTGCCCACTTGTGCTATGGTAGCACTACTGATATGGAGACACCCACCCCTCCTGAAAGGGAGGGCATGAGATTAGGGCATGAGATCAGGGCTTTATTCTGTTGTTTATTTAAATTGCAAGGTGTACAACTGCCTGCCAAATATATTTGCTTAAAGTCATAAACAATTGCCACTGTAGGCGTTACTCAAAGAAATCCCTCTTCCCGTAAACAAAAATGTATGCAAAGATTTATGGCTGAACAAGATGCAGAGAATGTGTGACCTATGACCGACTATTCAGCTGTAAACAACCACCCTCTGTAAAGCTCTGGGGCATTGCAGAAAAGGAGGCATAAAGAATGTAAGACCCAGAAAATAAGGAGAACGTCTGCAAAATAAGACCTGAGCAAGGGAGAGACATCCCTTTACAGCCCAGAGGGGAGTTGCAAAAAGAGCCAGAGTAAGGGAGGAAGGGAGGACTGGAGAAAGACAAAAAAGCCTCTATAGGGGGACTGAGCAAAGAATCCAGAGGAGTCTCTTCAGACATCAGCCTTCAGAGCAACCAACCCAGCAAATCCTCCCAGGGAGTCTCAAAGCAATCACCAGGACAGTATGAATTTTTATGGCCATTAAGGGGAACAAGAAGTTTTCCATCAGTGATTAAGTTTGGCATAGCATGCGTGACAAGAAGCATGAAGGTGCAAGGAACCCTAGCCTAGGAGTTGTTAAGTAGACAGCTTCAAACTCAGTGTCCCAGACAGAATTGCAGAGAGGAGTGGACCTGTCTTTAGCTATGGATTTAAGCTAAAAGTTCCAAGTCTCAGCACTAATACTTGGCTCTTTAAGAACTATAATTACATTTTAGCACAATTTCTTTGGTACTTTTGGGGGTTTCATTTCTCTTTTTCTTCTTTACATTAAGTCTAACAAGTCTGTGATCAAATATCTTTGTTTTGGGGTTCTGTTCTCTCTCTCTTCTCTCTCTCTCTCTCTCTCTATCTCCATGTGTGTGTGCATGTGTATATATATGTTCATGTGTGTTTGCTGTACTTTATACTGTGCATCCCTGCTTTCAGCATCTGTCAATTTTGGAAGACTCATGGTCATTGTTGATTTAACTGCTCTGTCTTGGTTTCTCTTTGATTCTCCTGTGATTGCAACTACAAATGTGTTTAGACACTTACTGTTTAGGCAGAGTTTCATGTTCATGTTGGTAATTTCTCTATGGAATATTTTTAGGTTTTTGGATATTTTCCTGGGAAGTTTTGCATCAACTATTTAAAAACATTCCATTTATCCATTACTGAATCTTTGATTCCTGGCATCTACATTTTGTTCTTTCAAATAGATTTTACCTCTTTGCCAAAATTTCCCCTGTGAACCTTCATCTTTTCTGCCCTTATCACTAGAATCTTGAAGCTATTACAGTTAAGCACTGGATTTGAGAGTTCAAAAATCTATGCTAACAACTGATTGCAGTATTTTTTTAATCTTCAGACTTTTTTTATTTTCTGCAGTTTTAATTTTTTGTGTGTCTGATATATGTTATAGTTCAGTGGCGAAATAAATACGTTTATGCTGGTAGGTAGCCATATATTTTCTTCTGGGAGACCATTAGTGTAGGGAGTTGTATTATTCTCATATATGAACAGCCACATAATACTTACAAAGTGACTTTCAATCATTCCTGAAAAATACTTCAACTATTTTAAGTATCCAAACAAGCATCCAACAGCTGACTCATATTGCTCAGATGTATGACTAGAGAGAGTCTAAACAGTACCATGTATTATATCATTTGTTATTTTATATAACACTTTATAAGAGATAGTAGATTGTCAATAAGTTTATACTATAGTAGAGTTCTTTCCGTTTCTAATGTTTGCTCACAGTAGGAAATCCACATTGTTTAAGCATATTTTTAAGTCTGTGAGAATTTCATGTGTGCACACAATTTATTTTCATTATATCCACCCTCCAGTCATTTCCCTAACTTCTCCCAGATTCACCCCAACCATCGACATCCTCTCTCAGCAAATTGGACTCTGGTTTATAAACAGATTCCTGTTTGTGTTATCCATATACCCATGAGTGTGGGGCCATTCACGGGACTGTGATCTACCTAGCAAAGGTCATACACTTATAAAAATAAAACTGGCTCTCCTCTCAGAGGTCATCAGTTGTCAATATCTCTTAAGAATGGGAGCTTATTAACCTACCCTCTGCCATGCTAGAAGACTAATTTGTTTGCTCTTTTGGAGGTCTTGCAAAGGCAACCATAGCCAATGTGAGTTCATATGGCCTGGGGTGTTGTCATGTACAGAAAAATATCTTTTACCCTGGTCTTCCCTGTCCTCTGACTCTTATGATGTTGCTCTTCTCTCTTTCAAAATAGTCCTGAGTCCTGGGGAAGTAGGTGATGTAGATGTCCCATTTGCAGCTGAGCACTCCACAGACACTTACTCTCTGCTCTGTAACCAGGTGTGAGCTTCTGCGCCAATCACCTTTCACTCACACAGAAAGCTGTCTGATGAGGACTGAGAGCTGTGCTAATCTGTAGATACGGAGATACCCTGTTATGTTTGGAGAGTAGCTTGATGCTATGTTCTCTTATTAAAACAAGAGTAGCAGATTCAGCCTTGGAACCCCTAAGCTCACTAGCCATGGGTTCCTGACCAGATTAGCCATACTAGGCAGTCATTTCTTCCTAAGAAGCAGACCTTCAATTAGAAAATTGTTGGTTACCCAAAAACATTCCTGCCAGTATTGCAGGGATCCACATATCTTGCCACAAGGATCATTATTAGATTTGTGTGTTTATCTTGCAGTACCTTTAGAATCCAAGGAAATAGAAAAGAGGTATGGATGTGTGGTAGAAAGAAATAATATATGGGAGGATATAGCAGAATACAGATGAGATGAAATAGAAAAGGGTAACACAGAGAGAGGTTTAAGTGGAGAAAAGTAGAAGAATAAAATATAGGAGGCAGCAAAAAAAAAGATGTTTGGAAAGCTATATGGAAACCTATTATTTTATAAGGCTTTTATATTCATATAAAATAATTTAATTGGAGTTAATCCTCCATGGGGGATAATGCTTTTCAGAAGTATAGTTTGCCAAATAAAAGGTCCAACGCTAATTGTAGAGTTACCTCCCCTTTAGTTTTTGGTCACAGATATCCCAGAGACCTTCTAAACAAGACTTATTACAGGTGCTGTTGGATGGCCACCAGAACTGGATGCTAAGACCCTGTTGCTAAAGACACCATGCACTTTTGACACCAGACATGGAGAAATCAAGTTTGTCCTGACCAGGAAGTTTCCTCCCTGCTAGATTGCTTTGAAGTACTTGAAGTTTTTTGTAGTATGTTAGGGAGAAAAATCTACATCTCACCCAACAGTGAACTCTCTGCAATTCATTTATATCACTGAAACACAAAAAATGAAATTGTTGAAGAATATTTATCCATTCATGATATTAAATGCTAAATAGAAGATGAAATAAAGCATGAAATTCCTTTGCCTTCTAACTGATACTAAAATGTAGCCTAGTAAATATTTTCAAAATTTGTTTAGGGATCAAGCATCAGAGAGTTCCCAAACGTGTCTTTGATTGTCATGATATGTAAATAACAACCCATGAAAATAACATCCCAAGTCTTCTAGTTCCCTGAAATGGAGAAAACTATTCATAGTCATATTGATTTTTTCTCTCAAATTTGCTTCAATAATAATAATAATATAATAATTAACTAAAGGACTTCTTACAAATATCCCTACAGGAAAAGGGAGTGAGACATTTAGTCCAGATCAGGACCAGAATCTCTAACCTTTGGTTCTACCCTGAAAACAAGATTCTTTAAAGTTCTTGATTGATCTCAGATACATAAACTTAATAGAACAACTATAAACACATAATGGTCACATTCTTTACTTGTTTTGGACATTGGAGTCTTTGGCATAAACTCCACAAGATAGTTTTTATCTGTTTGAAATTCTTACAGTTTTGTGACTAACTGAACAATAGAATCCAGCAAAATTAACAATCTGTTAGAAAATAAACATGAAAATAGATCAAAATCTGTATTATATGAATGTGGAAGGACACTTAAAAGAAATCCCACACTAGCGCAGAACTGAAAAATAGACAGTTATTTATTTAGGGGTAGACTCACAAATCAGAATCCTCTGCTGAAACAGCGATCAGAAACCGAATCCCACAGCCAGCCAGAAAAGAAGCAGGAGGCATGCTCTACATCAGCATAAATAGTATAAGAGGCCACTCCCCAGTGGGCGGGTAACCACTGGCTGTAAGACTTCCTACAGCACCTCCCCATTTTGTTTAAATAAGAGAGTTCTAAGCCTAATACAAAATTATATACAATAAGAACAAATATATTCAATAATTATCCTCTCCTAACTAGTTTAAGTCTTGTATAATCAATAACTTTTCTTAAAGTCCTACATATGAACAAGAAAGATTTCTTTGCTTTTGGAATATTCTAAAGAACTAAATCACAAGTCCTATGGCTCAATGTTGAGAGATCATGAGACAAGACAGTACAAGAGATTTTTAAATTTTATTAAATCTTAGATGACTTCAATTCTCAGTGCATTCCACCATTTTAATTCTGTATTGCTAATTATCTATTGTTAATTAGTTATTCTGACAGTAATAAATATTTCTGTACATCTTTTATAAAAAATAAGTGATCACCAGGTCTTTAATAGAATTACTCATTCATTTGAGCTTAATTGTGTTTTCTTATTGAGAAACTGTGCTGGCTATACTTCTAGTTTGGGGCCATTGCACAGACTCTTAATGACAGATTTGCAAAAGAGACCTGCCATAAATTAGGCTTGTGAAAATCTGGCAACTGCCAATAAAATCTTATTTCAGAAATTAGTTAGGGATAAAGGCAGTGGTTTTTAGAATGGTCTCCATGTAAGCTAAATTTATATAGCCAACCATTAAGTTATGCTAATAACATACTAATTATGCCTAACTGTAAGATAAATTGTGAACATGTTAACATGTACCTCAATGAAATCTGATATAATTTTATAATTTTAGGAAGATCCACTTAACTACCTAACATCACTATTTCTGTTTGTTTACCATATGAACGCTTCTAAAGGGATTTAGTGCTTAATAAAGGTAGGCATCATTATTCTGGGAAGGAATGTAAATATGGTAGAAGAAAATAAAATAAATTCAGAAATGTAGGAATCATCTCAAAAGGAGGTCCCACTCACCTTATAGAACTCTGAATGTGGGCACAGTGAATTCTGAAATTTCCAGTGAAGAACAACATCAAAGATATATATATCTTTGCTAATATATATATATATATATATATATATATATATAGTTTCTAAACCATTAAAATAATTAAACCAATATGCCTCTGAGGATTTTTCCATAATTCTCTAGTGCTGCTCATGTGTAAACAGAATGATACAAATGTTTAGCATATATTATAATTTTTAGACAGTATTATATCTATTATTCTTTTCTTTAATGTCTTAATAAAACCCCAATGTGCCACCCAAGGATCACAACAGAAGTCATGCAACATGTGGCCCAAACATCCTGAATACGTAAGCAGCTGAGCAACATTGGAAAAGAGCAAGACATAGACACTGGGTATTTCTTCCAGGACTTTTTCTGCAAACAGATCTACAAACTATACTTTCTGAAAGATTCAGCAGCAACTGTACATGGTTTCATCTCACAAACTTGGAATTCCCTCATATTATTAGACTATACATATCATAAAATTGGTGCATATACCACAAAAATTATAGGTTATAGGAAATAAATAAAAATTATGGAAACCGGTATGAATAGTTAATATATAACTATGAGCAGTTTTTAAATACCCTTAGATATATTGATCATTTAAATATTCATTTCAAATAGATCAAGGGTTTAATATCATTCTTAATAAAGCATATCAGGTTGGTTACTTCTATTTTTCACATTTGGGAACTCAGATTGATGCTGAAATATTGTCTTGGTATGGAGATGTTTTTGTAAGAATGTTTTTGAAGGGAAGAGTTATAAACCTTAAAAATAAAGCAACTAGAGATTTAATGTTGCTGTGCCCTCCTGCCATAAAAAAAGTCAAGACATACACCTAAATATATGAATACTCCATTATTCTTAGGTGACATAAAGTATGAGAACAACAGAGGTCTAATACGCCAATGGCAAAAAAAAAAACATTGAAAATGAGAACTTTCCTAGGTAGATGATAGCAGTCTCCCATTGAGTCAATAGATGCAAAGTCTTAACTAAAAACACCCCCCAGAGTTACTACTTAAAGCAATTCTGTTTCCTTATATATCCTCCAAAACAAATTAATTGCAAAAGATGTCCTTGTGTAACAAAGTTAATTTACTTCCATATAAAGAAAACTGAGTTCGAAAATGATTAATCACTGAAAAGTGAAAAAAGAAAATGAATGGGCTTTAGTGTCATCCCCATTAAACCATGCTGACTATAGTTAATTAGCAGGACATCCTTTCTGTTCAGTGACTTCCTGTCAGACAAGTAAACCCACAGGACACCTGTTTCTGTCCGAGAGAAATAATTTAAAACATACTCTATACTTTCTGAAGCACAAATTCTAATCTTCATGTTCACAGGGTCATTCAAAATGAAGTTACTTCTTTGGGCCTGCGTCATGTGTGTTGCTTTTGCGAAGAGGGTAAGTAACTAGACTCTCAGATCTGCAGCAATGGGCAGAAATACCCACCAAGTGTTGGTGAGAAGTCATGCTGACGGTGAAATGAGTAGTGTTTTATACATGTCGTCAGAGAGACATGCTCTGCGCATAAATTGGGATTTGTCAAAATCCTGAAAGGAAATTGTCAAAAGCTAAACAATAGGTTCTAAAACATGGAACATATCAACAGCTTCAAGAAGAGGTAAGTTCACATGCAGGAAGCCGGAAGAAAGCATTGTAGATAATCTTAGCAGGGTTTCTCCTGCAGTGAAATCTCATTGCTGAGATAGCAATGGGGTATGAATATGAATCAAAGGATACTCAAAGGAACAGAAGTAAATGGACATGAATGTAATGTGAATCAGTGAGGCTCTAGATCAATGTTTTTCATTCATAGAATCCCACTATGCAGTTCTGGCTGGTTTGGAACTCCTTACGGAGATCAAGTTGGCCTCAAAATCAGAGAATTGCCTGCCTTTGCCTTCTGGATGCTGGGACTAAGGGTGTGGGCTCCCAATACCTGACCTGAAAGCATTTTAATACTAGCAAACGAGTGCATTAAATTTTCTCTTTTGAAAAATAGGAACATCCACTCCAAGTAATTGCTTTGAATACTAAGTAAGATAATTGCTGAAAGTGATTAGCAATATTTCTAAGATGGAGTAGAAATTCAGACAGTATGATACTTCTAATTATTCTTGGCTAAATTTAAATTTATTATTATGTCCTCTAAATGTTTCTAAGTTAATGTCTAATTCTTAAAATAGTATGTATTGAATTACCTACACTAGTTTTTATTCTTCAGGGTACCTTACCTATGGTGAATTCATAAGACATAATGAAATTTAACTAGAAAACATTGTAAGATCTACAAAAAGTGGCCTGCCACACACACACAAACACGCAAGCACACACGCATGCACACACAGCAGCACCAGGTGGTAAAAGAGAAAAGTAAAAGCATGTATGTCATATTACCTTTCATGTGGAAAAGATTTCTCTGCACACACAGTGTTGCAAACTAAATTCTGTTCAGCCAAATTAACACTTCCTGTCCAAAACATCATAATGATTATGATGGCAAAGCTACTTGATTCAGACCACAGACTCATATTAAGAAAGAGTTACAAGGTTATGCAAATTCTTCAGTAACAGGAAAGTATGAATGCAGGTGTTTTCAGTTAAATAACCACATTAAAATATTTTTCTTTGTTTTAGAGGCACTATCCCTTCATTCATAAGGTAAAACCTTTTCATTTATATAAAAATACATGCTTTATCATTAAGTATATTTGTATTTAAAGATTCTCTATTTCCTTGGCAATACAATTAACTTTGATTGCCATTAAAATATTTTTATTAATTTATTCATATTAGATGACCAAAAAATGTATGGAATATAAACATATTTACCAGCAAGCCTACATTTCTGATGACAAGATGCATGAAATGCTCTCCTTTTATGGTTTAGTACAAGTTTGCTAGGTCCTGATTTAATGTCATGCATCTATGATATTTGTTAACTTGTACTTAAGTAATATAACTAATGGACAATGATGGCATGAGATATTAGAACAGAAAACATGAGATAATAAGCAGTTATATATTCAATTATGTATTTTGTTTGTATATGGGTTGTTTTTTTCTTTCAAAGCGGAGAGATTTGAGAAAAGGTGTCATGTAGCCCAGGGCGGCCTCAAACTCTGTGTCTCTGACCATGATGTTTAATTTTGATCCTCCTGCTGCAACCAAGTGTTGGGATTTTAGACATCTACCATGATTCCTGACTGGATGTCATCTAGATATTGGAAACCAGAAATGGCCCGGGATGTCAGTGCTTTTGAATAAAAACAATTATACTTACAGCAAATGAGCTGAAAACTTTTCAAAACTGAAAGAGTTTTATTTGTTATTTTTTATTTTTAAGTTAACAGTCATCAAATCCTGCAGTGCTTTAACCTGTAATAAAAAGCAATTGACTTTTGCCGCTGTGCCTGTCCTGGGAAGTTATTTCTCGTGCATATCTTATACCTTAGGGAATGTGAAAGAATGATCTATTGGAAGACTTTAAGATTGGTGATTCTAGACAGAGCCAGAGAGAGCCGCCCGCCATGAAGACACACTGAATCTTTTCCGTCCCCTCGGGCAAACCCTCCGCCACAATGCCGATGTTCACCGTGAACACCAACGTTCCCCGCGCCTCCGTGCCAGAGGGGCTTCTCTCCGAGCTCACCCAGCAGCTGGCGCAGGCCACCGGCAAGCCGGCACAGTACATCGCAGTGCACGTGGTCCCGGACCAGCTAATGACTTTTAGCGGCTCTAGCGACCCCTGCGCCCTATGCAGTCTGCACAGCATCGGCAAGATCGGCGGCGCGCAGAACCGCACCTACAGCAAGCTGCTGTGCGGCCTGCTGGCTGATCGCCTGCATATCAGCCCTGACCGGATCTACATCAACTATAACGACGTGGGCGCAGCCAACGTGGGCTGGAACGGTTCCACCTTCGCCTGAGTGCTGGCCTAATAACTTACCTGCACCGCTGTTCTTGGAGCCTTGCTGCACGCAGCGTTCTGTTTTCGTCCACACGTAGCAATGCCCGCCCTCCGATCGGGAGAAATAAATGGTTTAGAGACCAAAAAAAAAAAAAAAAAAAAAAGATTGGTGATTCTAGAGAAGTGATCTAAAATTGAAAAACAATATTAAATTTTAAATGGAAAGTTTGGCTGGCTGCAGGTGTAGTATTCTAGGCATTTGCAAAAGAAATCTGGCTACATTGTGTAATAGCTAGGATCCCAGTGCCTACAACTAGGATACCACAAAGCAAATACTGTGTGTACATATATAAATATATATATATATATATTTATATACATTATATATATGCTATTCAAGAAAAAGCTTAAATATTTCAAAGTCCCTGAAAAAAGTCCATTTACTGAGAAAATGTGTTGAAAGCCTAATTTAATAGCTAAGATTTTGAAGTAAGCACAAATGAACATATAATGTGGGTTGTTGAAAACAAGGAACAAGTTATGAAAACACATAAAAAGTTTTGATTCTGGAACTTGAAATTTTCCAAATAGACTATGGAAGTGGGTAGACATAATCCCTGAATATCCATAGTGTTGAGAGGGTAGGGGATTGTATTCATGTGTTCATAGGGGGTTGTGCATGGGTATGGTGGTGTGTGTGTACGCATATGTGAAGAACAGAAGTCAACATTGATATCTTACACAGTTGCTCTCTACCTTAAATTTCAAGCCAAGGTCACGTCTCTTACTCATTCAGGGATTAGGCAAGGCCGGCTGGCCAACAGCTGTGAATACCCTCCCATCTTCATGTCCCACCTGCCCACCCCACAAACTGGGATTATAGGTGCTTAATTCCTCTGTGGCTGGCTTTTGTAAACAATAATTCCACATGTATAATGTAGCATGATGGGCCTGCTTGTTGGGGGTTTATGTCCTGCCCGTTTCCCGCAGTCATTTAACCCCAAAAAAAATCACACAGAGAGTCTCCATAAATTACAAACTGATTGGCCCATTATCTCAGGCTTCTTATTAGCTCTTGTAGCATATATTAACCCGTTATTCTTATCTATGTTAGCCACATGGCTCAGTTCCTTTTTCAGCGGGGCAGGTCACATCCTGCTTCTTCGGTGGTCTGGGCAGGAATGCCGAGAGAGCTTCCTGCTTCCCAGAATTCTCCTATTCTCCTTGCTCTGCCTCTACTTCCTGTCTGGTTGTTCCACCTATACATCCTGGCTAATAGCCAATCAGCATTTATTTAAATCATGATTGACAAAATATAGACAATTCTCCCAGACCAGTATAATATTCTTTATTTTTTATTAGTCCTTTGAGAGCTTCAAGTTTCATACAATGTGTTTTAGCCATATTTACACCTCTGCCCAACTCTATTATGTGTGTCTTTGGGTGAATGCTGGAGAAACAAGGTTGTTCCCCATACTTGTATAACAGGAGCTTTGCAGACTGAGCCATCTCCTCAACTGTGTATATCAAATTACTCAGCATTTTTGTTAGTTTTGAACTTTTCATACAATATATTTTGATCATATGTTTTCTCCTCTTCCAAGTCCTCCCGGATTCTCCCCACCTCCCTACCCACCCAACTTCATTTTCTTCCTCTCTCTCTCAAAAAAAAAAAAATCCCAAAGCCAAAAAAATAAAGCCAGGCAAACAAAACAAGATAAAACCAAGAAAACAAAAACCACCAAGCAATAACAAAAGAAAACACACACACACACACACACACACACACACACACACACAGTGTCTGTTTAGTATTGATAAACTACTCCTGAGCTTGAGGCTCCATCAAGCCAATTCTCCCCTCTAGCAGAAGTTATCAATTGCAAATAGCTTCTTGGTTATGGGTGGGACTTTGTACCCACTTCCTCTTCTGTGTTAGGAATGTGTCTGATTAGAATTTGTGAAGTTCTTGTGCATGCTGTCACAGTCTCTGTGAGTTCATTTGTGGATCAGTCTTGTGTGTGGAAGACACTGTTTCCTTGGAGTCATTCACCACTTCTGGCTTTTACAGCCTTTGCCTCCTAAGTGCTCTGAGGATTCTCACTGTCTGCATGTTGTCCAGTTCTGGGTCTTGGTGTTAACTGCCATCTGCTGCAAAAAGCAAATATTCTGGTGGTAATTGAGAAATGCATTGATCTATGGATACAGTAGTATATGATAAAAAGTAACTTTATTGCTTTGTCCATTTAGCAGAATAGTATTAGTGGATCCTCCCTCTCCACCCGGGCCATTGTCTCATTGATTCTCAGACTTTTCCCTCACTAATATTGTCAGGTGTCATACACATTTACAGAATGTTTACTGAAAGTCAGTCATTATGGTACATGCCTATGATCTCAGAACCCAGGAGCCCAACCTAGGAGGATTGCTATAACTTTGAGACCAGCATGGATTATATATCAAGTACCAGGCCCAAGGCCACATAGCATAAATACTGTCTCAAAAGAAAAATTAACAATAATAAGATGATATATAGTTATAGAAAACTAAAAATAAGTCAACCATCTATGGCTCTTAAAAAGGAAAATTCCAAAAACTTCACTACTCACAACCAGTTGTAAGCAGGGATTTGAAGTGTTATTTATTCTTTCAATGACACCAAGTTTAAAACAAGCCTTATTTTGTTTTTCAGAAATCACCCTCACCCAGTGAAGAGGTAAAGTATGTTCACATCTATCTATAATTAAATAGACAAATATACTGCTTATAATATTTTTTCTTTAAGATATCATTTTCCATCAACTAATGTTAAATAATTCAGTTTTATTATGTTTTTCCTTGAAGTAATAGGGATTCATTTAGGAACATGCTCACTTCTTTTCTTCTCATGGCCCACTTATGCATACATTTGTACCCATACCCATGCTGTTATATATATATATATATATATATATATATATATATATATATAAATCTTTTTATTCAAACTGACATCCTGCCTACCATTGTGCTTACTTATTAGGTTGAGTAGGTTTTAAAATGAAACATAATGTTATAAAGTATAGTTGAGAAGGAGGGCAGGACTTTCAAAAATGTGAAAACTGAATCTATATACAAAGGGAGTCTATTATTAGGAAAACACCTTGAAATGAATCTAAATAAAACAACTGGGCATGAAATCATTAAGTGCAGTTTGTCAAAATTATTGGAATTGTAATTAGGCTGCAGCTATAGAAGATATGCATATTCTAAGATCTTGATTTGTACACCATGGGTGGTCTGTTCATAAAAATATGTATGACATGACATAAAATATGTATGCATGAGTAACAAACATTCCTACTTTTTGTGAATTCTTACATAATTATGTGACCTGAGCTTCCAGACTGTCTTCCAGAACGGGATAGACAAATATAGAACAGCCAGAAGAACTTCTGAAGGTTTTCTCATGAGACAAAATTTGATGAAAAATTCATAACCAATTTTATTAAAATCCCCATTAAAAACCAGAGATAGTACTGGGGAAATTATATATGAAAAGCCAAGTTCATTTTCCATAGTTCCTGCCCACTCTTCTGATAACAATTCCTTGAAGGATTTGTTATAAATTGATAAAAACAGGACAGATCCAATACACAGGTCACAACAGTTCTATTCCTGGAAGAGGAATATGGAAGTGCGCAGCAGGCATGGAGCAAGGACATGGTGGACAGAAGGCCGGAAGAACCAGTCCACTCATCTGTGTTAGTCCTGCTTATCTCTTCTCTGTCCACGCTCTTCTGCAGGAATACACTGCCTGTACACAAAGTGCTTCTTCTTCAGTATGTAACACTCATTTGCCTATATGCAAAGTGCTTCTCCTACATCCTGGGTTTATTTTCTCAAACTATTTTTATTTCAATTATTATGAATGCATGCATATTAGTTATTAAGAAAGACTAAGTGGGTGCTTTTTTAAAAACATTACTTACATATGACCACAATCATAACTGAAATAGGAGTATAGACAGTCAACTAGAATGAACTCCTTTTTTTCTATTTAGGATTACTATGGACATCGCTACCCATTTAATCCATCTCTCAATATCCCATACGGCTTATGGAACGATAATTTGCCACCTTTTCTTTTGCCTCCTCTTGACAGTCACCAAGGAAATACCATCACCAAATTCCCTGGAAATTCTGAGCTTGAAAAAGGGCTATCTCCATACCCCTGGATTCTAACTTCTAAAGTTCACTATGCCTACCAAAACCCTAACTATCCCCCGGATGCCTCAATGAATGGTCCCACAGTAACAGCTCCTCTCCCTCCTCCCCTACCCCCTCCT
This sequence comes from Ondatra zibethicus, assembly GCA_004026605.1. Lineage (NCBI taxonomy): Eukaryota > Metazoa > Chordata > Mammalia > Rodentia > Cricetidae > Ondatra > Ondatra zibethicus. The sequence continues at coordinate 14,672 of PVIU01008176.1, read as the reverse complement.
CCCAGGCCATATCCCTTTGTCATACCTCCAAAGATTTCTGTGACACCCATTTCAGCAGAGCCTGGCACAGCCCTGGCAGTGCCTGCCATAGGCGAGACTCTGGTACCTGAGTTCGCTGTAGATAAAACTATTTCAGGCTTGCCTACTGCAGTCAAACTTGTACCACCCCTACCACTTCCCGAACCCAAAGCTCCAGCAGCAGACCCTGTGCCAGCCCAATTTGCTGCTCCTGAACCTGCTGCAGCCCAGTTTATTCCTGAACCCATTGGGGTAGCTGAGCCTGCTGCCAGCCACCCGATGGCATCTGAACCCGCTCTACCACAGTCTGTGGCTGCAGCCCAGCTTATACCAGCCGAATCCGCTGCAGGCCACTCTGCTGAAAACAAAGCTGCCTCAGGTGAGCCTGCGGTAGCCCAGCCTATACCGGTTGAGCCTGTTGTAGGTCCTGGTGCTGAAGCCAGGCCTCCTGCCTTTGAGCCTGCTGGAGGCCAACTTCCGGCTGAACTTGTGAGCCAGTTGGCTGTGGGAAGACCGATTACACCTGAGTCTACTGAAGCGAAACCTGAGGGAGCGGAGCCTATGGAGGCCAAACCGGGTAGCCAAGAACCTCTGCCTTTTGTTTTGTACCAGGTGGGTTACCTCCTTTACCGAGTGTGTGGGACCTGTAGAGGGAAGACACAACTTCTGGACAGGAAACACACCTGTTCCAGGATTAGGAACTGCTGTTTTAGTAGACAGTTAGTTGAAAAATAAATATTGAAAGTTTATAAGGAATTTGCATATACCCATGAAAAAAAAATTTCAGGATTCGAATATTTGAATATATCCACTAGAACATACCCCAATGCCTCTTGTTTCCTCTCACGTCTTCTCATATCTCACATCTTTGACAAACTTCCTGTTAGATGAAAATGATGAGCTGGTGCTAGAGAGATAGTTCAGTGGTTAAGAACACTTGTTCTTGTAGAAGACCCAGATTCAATTCCCAGCTCCCACATGGAAGCTTTCATCCTTCTGTAACTCTAGTTCCATGGGACCCAGCATCCTTTTCGGGCCTCCAGATGCTCCAGGCACACAAGAGTGGGGGGGGGGACATGTATATACATATATCACAGACGAACATCATACACATATAAAAATTAAGCTCATTAGCTGGACAAATTTACTTTATTTGTCATGCTATAGGAAGAATTAATATTTTTCCCATGTACTATGCACACACAATACACACACACACACACAGGCATGCGTGAACAAACACTCAACATTAACCTATAATGTGTAACCCCTGGACTCTGTGCAGGGAACATGCTAAAATAATTACTGGTCCCCCTTTTCTGCTTCCTGTGAAGAATAACTATTCTTCACAACACAACGTTCAAATCATGAGAAACTTCTTCTTCCTCATAATTATTTCGGTTTTCAGATAGGGTCTCATTATTAATCGAGGCTAGCCTAGAACTCGCAGAGGCACACCTCCTGTGTGCTAAGCATAGAGCTGTGCACCACACCCAGCTCCTTTACCATAATGTGAAGCACATATTTTGTTTCAGACAAGAGAGGGGATCCACTTTATGTTGCTCATCACGTCTGGAAGCAGATTTCTCTTGACCTTTTATAATGCTTCTCAGAGTTGCTCGATTGTCTGGGAAAGAAAGCCCTCGTGCTACCAAATGGAGTATATTTTAATTATAAATAAAAATATCCTTTTCCTTTTAGGTAGAGAAGTGAGATTTCCTGGAAAAGAGAGTACTATTCATTTGTATCTGTAAGTCATTCGTACCAATGAGATATGGGTGTTGTAGGTGAACTATACCACATCTCCTCTCCTGAAACTATCTTTGGATATGTGCGTGTGTGTGTATACGTGTAAATATATATGCATCTATATATATATATTACATTATAATACATATATTACAACATGGAAGTGAGAAAGTGAGGTGCAATCGCTGGTTACCTGTGTCCCGAAGTTAAGACATGATGAATTTATGTACTGTGTGAAATTTTCAGGCTGTTTTGAGAATAGGAAGTTCTTCAAACTGATCCAAATTGATTATGACCTAACTATTCTGTATAATAGTCATCAGTTTAGGAACAAGCTTCAACAAATGGTGTGGAGACCAAACTCTAGAGAAGTGTTGCCCGTTAAGGACCACTGGGCAATTCTGTGTGTTGTCTATGAGCTTGCATCCTTACCCAGTTTCAAGTTCTCTATCTCACCTCAATCACTGTCCTAAGAATGAAGGTCCTGGCAAAAATGCTCACTTGAGCATCTCCTCTCTTCCTATTAACAATGAGCAAAGTAAATAAAATGATTAAACTACTTACAAGCCCTTGTTCCTCTGTCTTACTGCAAAGCTATTACAAGGTTATGACTAAAAATGTTTACTGTACAAATAAATGATGAGGCATTATTTTCACTGTCAAGCAAATCAAAATTCTAAAAACTGAGGTGCCATCAATGCCTAAGTTATACTGAAAATCAAATGTGATGGTGTCTAGTATTATAAGTGATACACCTTAACAATAGTCATTCCCAATGACACTAAACATTTTCAGTTTTTACTTTAACCTTGAATACTGCTAAATTATTTGGCACTGTTTATTTTACTAGAATTTAAGATTCAAGACTTATTAGTGAATAATATCCAATATTAGATGCACTTAACAATTTCACATTTTCACAGGCATGTGTTTCAAGTTTATTACATGTAATACTCAATGAGAAACAGGCAAAGAGGAAAATGTTGCCTTTCTGGAAAGTCCATTAAAATGGAGAAAGAATTTTCCTTTAAATTATTCAATACCAAAAGACAGTATTGATCTAAATTAGTAGCCACTCAAGGCCATGATTTTTGCTACCTATATATGGGTTCAAATAAACTGTTACATTGCATTTTTGTTCAACTATTTATTAGTTCCTATAGAAATATGTAATTGTAAGAAGGCCGCATCTGTAAGAAAGCAGACGAAATCTTTACTTCTTTTAAGCATGTATTATGACATGAATTTTTAGATGACAAATCTATATAGTTTATCATAGCAAACTCATAAGAAAAATAATCTTGCTTTATCTGTAAGAAATTTGAAAATTTGTTATCCAAAACTGATGTTATTTTATGTTTTACAGATGCTGATGAACAAATCAAAGAAATCTGAATGCTCTTTCTTTTCTCACCATATCATTTACTATGTGTTATTAAAGCTAGCAGTCTCTCCATATTGATTGGCTTGTGCTGGATTTCCTTAGACCTTACAACAAAATTAAGATGATGGAATAATTTACTTTCACATCAAATTATAAAATATATACTTTATAGGTACGTGTAATGATTGTTTTGTCATGAGTTCCCCGGCAGGCAGGGGACAGCAGGTCCCAAAATAGCCAGTCCCGGGCAGGGCAGGCACCCGAGACCACCCCAGCATGTCTCCATGCGGCTGTGGTGTCGCGATTCCCCCGCAGGCAGGGGACCCGCGGGTACATGAGACCATGCGGCAGGTCCCCAATGGTTCCAGCCATGTGGCGGAGGGCAGGCAAGAGAGAGAGAGAGGCAGATACACCATGCAGAGTAAAGTTGAACATTTATTAGGTAGGTTATTGAGGGGAAAACAAAAGGGGAGAGGTGGAGAGAGAGAGAGAGGGAGAGAGAGAGATAGGAAGAGAAAAGGAAGAGGAAGAGAGAGGGGGAGAGAGGCTGCCTCTCCTAGAGGGGGACCAGAGAGAGGGCAAGTGGGGGTCTGAGGCTGCAGGCAGGAAGGGAGTAGGCGTGGCTTGCCTCTTAAAGAGACAGGACAATCATTACAGTATGACTAAAGAAATTTAAACAATTTAAATATGTGCTAATAAGTACTTTTTTTCAAACAGTCTCTAGAATACAAAACAAATGTGTTACGTTATTGTCTTTTGTGTCTAAATACTTGCCCCTAGAAATCATTTTGACCATTTCTTCTCCCACCATCATTTCCTTTGCTTCAAAATGTCAGCAACTTTTCTGAATAATGCATTTAATACTTACTTACATTATACTTCTGAGTGTCAAGAGCCGTTGCATGTTCCTTACAAATATTAAGCCCTGATAATAGTCATACAAATAGATATTGGTCTATTTTAAAGGCAATGACTTGCCAAATATGAAATAGCTACAAAGTGTTTGCATCAAGATGAAGAAGCATACCAAGAGTGCATGGACTTAGAAAGTTACTGCAAAGGGAAGGTGGAATAAACTAATGTGCTCTTGAACAGTGATTTGAGTCTTTTGGCTCTTGCAACAAATTACCACAAAATTCAGAGTTTGAAATAAAAAATTCTATTTTCTCATGACATGAAAGTCAGAAGTTTGAAATTAAGTTTACTAAGTTGAAATTAGTGGGTTGGCGATATGTTCCCCAGTTGGCCCTGAGGAAGTTTCTTCCAGTTCCTCCCTCCTCCCTCCTCACACTGTCCTTTTTTTTTTTTTTTTTCTTCAGCCCACCTTTGGTTTTTTGATACACAGTTACATGAACCCAGGGGAATAAAATGGAGCAGAGAAGCACAAGGTTAGTGAATAGACAGCAAATCTCAGCATGTCTTACCTTATTAGTGAAAAATCTACCCAATTCAGTCTCCCCCCTCCTAATATAACAGTCACTTTCTTGCCATATCAGAAAAAAAAATCAAATCAAGATCTTACCCTTAACTGCATCAGAATGGGACTTTCCCTGCTCCATAATATCGCAAAAAAATAGAAAAGTTACCTGTACCCTAAATGGAGGTCCCATGATAAGCCTGAGACAGGATACCTAAAATATTCCCAATTAGAAAGTTTCCACCATGGCAGCGCTCCAAAGGGAAATGGGGAAGTCAAGGTAGAGAAAAGTGCATGATTTTCCTCTCTGCTAAGAAGTGCTAGAGCCTTGCTTTTCTCTAGTCATACAGAAAGTGGCTTTTCCATCCTTGGACTGTCAAAGTCCATCTCCTGCTTGGAAACCTGGACCCCCAGGACATATTTTGTAGAGTCTAGAATGATTAATACCACCTGAGGGAGGTTGGCATCAATAAAGAGTGCTCAGATGGTGTTGATATTCAGGTCAAAGACAAAAAGTTCTGGAGACAAGCTGCAGCTGGGTGGTCAGGTGTTAATGTACCATTGACTAGAAATGTATGGAGAGAGCCCACTTTAAGGACAGTCACTCCCCAAAATGCAACTATTTAAGGTGATGGAAATATGTCTGTTTACTTGATAGTGGTAATCTTTTTACTCTATGTGTATGTATGTATTTATGTACATGTATATTATATACATATGTGTATGTATCAAACACCATTATACATTTTGAAAATAGACATTTTTGTCAGTCAGACCCCAAAAATGCTAAAAAGGAAGAAGAATACAGAGAATATTTCAATCAACCAATTAGTGTTATCAATTGTAATTAAATGTAAAACCTATCTCTTTAAAGGAGTTAATTATCTGATGACACAAATACTCAATGGAACCTGTTTTGTTTGCTTTGAGGATTTCTTTGACAACCTATTTTAATAACAAAAGTCTTCAGAATGCTGATCAGCTTCCTTTCGGGTAAGCCCGATGTGCCAATAAGCGCAATAACTCTATAATAACTTCCTGTCAAGACATATTGCTCCCTTACTTCACTAGTAACTCCAATGAAGTCTTCATGAGGAGGGGGATTAGTGAGAATATAATTCCACTCACAAGATCTTTTCTCCAAAGTCACTTTATTAAACTAAAATCATGTATTTGATCTTTAATGTGTAATGTGTTAAACAGCATTTTGCTCATTGTTTGGGGTGAATAAGAAGACAGCTTCTCAGTTCTCTTCAGGTCCAAGCCTCTGATGTTCAGACTCCTCGCACCCACATCTAACCCAGGAATCTCCTGAGTTAGCTTGTGAGATCCCATCTTATCCCAGGCAGTAGAATAACTCACATCATCTAAAGTACATTCACGGCTGAGAAGGAGTTTATATAGTTGAAATGATGAAGCTAGCCTAATGGGCCACACCACATCATACCAGAACTGGGAAGGCAGAAGCAGAAAGAGCCTGCCTCTGAGGCCAACCTGGGCTACAAAAGAACCCATGACTACCAAGAAAAGCATGGCAGGGATGGGGGGGTGTGTGACTAGACAAACAACTTGACAAAGATGAGACGAAAAACCTATCAGACTTCTAGAAAAATATAATATGACTTGAAGTAAAACAAGGAATATTCTATGAAGATAGATTTTGCTCAGAAATCTTAACTTTAAAAATATTTTATGTGTGGGTGTTTGCCTGCATGTTTGTCTGTACTCCGTGTGCATGCAATACCTGCTGAGGCCAGAAGAGGGCGACAGAACACCTGGGACTTGAGTTACTGAATTTTGCATGTCACCAAGCATGAATCCAACCCAGTCCTCCAGGAGGGCAACCAGCGCTCTTGGCTGAATCTGTAATCTGTAATGTGGTTTAACATTAAAAAGTGGTCCATGGTCAAATGGTGAGAAATTTGAAGTTTATTGCAAGAATTTAAGGAACATTTTGGAAAAATCTAAAGGCTCAATGGCCTGAGGGTATAATTAATGATTTATCAAGCTTCTGCACAAATAAAGGCCTTAAGAGGACCTCTCTGCTCTGGGCAACCAAGAAGGACTCTTAGAGCCAAGAATGATGGTATGAAAGTACAGTTTTATTGCGATTGATAAAGAGACAGAGCATTAGGGACTAGAAGGAGAGACAGACTGAAACTGGGAACCCCAGTCAGAAAGTCTTGCTTGGTTAGTGATACACAAATAAATACAGTAGCTCACAGGCTTATGGACCAGAGAAAGAGTTTCTTCCTTTAACAGGCCCCAGCCAGAGAAAATACAAGGTTATATGGGCCTGGAACAATTATTTCCTTAACTAGCCCCTGATTCAGCCAGCTATTCTTTTCTTGTTGTTTTGTTTTTGCATTTCTTTTGTTTGTTTGGTTGTTTGATTTTTCGAGACAGGGTTTTTCTGTGAAACAATCCTGGCTTTCCTGGAACTCACTCTGTGGACCAGGATGGCCTTGAACCCTCGGACTCACAGAGATAAGCCTGCCTCTGCCTCCCGAATACTGGGATTAAAGAATTGTGCCACCACCACCCGGCCAGTCTTCTATTCTTTATTCATGCATCTTATGGGTGCGGTCTTTACTCCCTCCGCCCCCTCCCCCCACTGGTTAATTTCTGGTAACTGGTTAAGTTCTGGTAATATTTCACAGGTCAACAGCCGCCTTGTTCTTCCGGATCCTGCCAGCCCAATGGAATGGAGCCCAAAGTCAACAGAAATGCCAGAAGAAAAAAATGCGGCGGGGGTGGGGGAGGCTCATAGTTGGTTCAGTCGTCCCTGGTGGTTCTCGGCTCCTTGATGCCTATGGAAAGCTCTGGCAACCTCAGCACCAAAGACTCCCGAAACAAGAGTCATATGGACTGAAAGTCTCTGTAAGACTTAAAGTTATCCACAATGCTGCACTTCTCATTTGTATGGTCCTCGGGTGCAGTCAGAATGCTCGGGGCAGACAGGTCTTGAGCTTTAAGATGAGACTGGGTGCTGCCATAGCAACGTCCCAGACATCTAGGTCTTAGGCCGCAACTGCTGAAGCAGGAACCAAGTCTTCACCTGCTCACACCGGGTGTGGTGACTTAGAATACAGGTGGCCTGGCCCGGTAGGAGAGACTGCCCTTCTCCTCCAGCAGGAGGGTAGGCAGAGAGGTGGCTTTCAAGAATGCCCTTCCAGAAACATATCTACTACCCTCAGTCCAACAGCGTGGAAAGACATGATGCCCTAGAGGGAGGCACATCATCCAGGGTCTTCGTCACCACTAAGTCGGCATCTGGACCTCAGCCCTTCTTCCAATTCCGGCCTCGTCTGGAGAATGTGGACTGGAGGCGGCTGGGTGCCATTGATGTGGACAAAGTGGTGGGAGCCACGGATATCGCGACACTTCAGGAAAACATCGTGAACATCACTTTCTGCAAGCTGGAGGACGAGAAGTGCCCGCATTGTCAGCTGGGGGTGGACCCATTGCTGTTGAAGCTCATCCACCTGGCACAGTTCACCATTGAGTACATGGTGCATTCTCAGGAGTACCTCACCTCACAGCTGAACGTGGTGGAGGAACGGTTGAGCCAGAGCCTGAGCGGTTGTGAGCAGAACCAACAGCTACTCACCAAGCAGGCTGACGAGATCAGACTGCTCAAGCAAGAATGTAGGGGCTGGAAGAAGATGCTGTCTGCCCAGCAGCTTATGTTGAGCCAGGACGAAGCCAGTCATTACCAGTGCCATTTTTGTGACAAAGCCTTTATGAACCAAGCTTTTCTACAGAGCCACATTCATCGCCGCCACCCTGCATCATCTCGTCATGGGAGAAGTACAAAGGCACAGAATGACAAGCTCCAGGAGATCCACAGGTTGAAGCAGCAGCTGCAGTTCACGAAGGCTCAGCTGGAGGCTGTCCAGCAGGGTCCCACAGTCAGCATCTCTAAGGACTGTGAGGTACTGAAAACAAAAGAGGACTTTCAGAAGTTAGTTGGTAGATGGGAAGGGGAAGAAAGGCAGAAACTGACTGATGAGATGGAAAAAGCCAAGGAGATGTTTATGAAGGAAATTAAAGACCTGACTTCTAAGAATTCAGCTTTAGAATAGCAACTGTTGGAAATCCAGAAATCCGATATGCAGGGCAAGCTCAGTATGGGCACCTGGAGAGACTCCTAGGTTTAAAGACTGGCTTTCATATCCTGAGCCTTTCCAAAATATACTGCACCTCCTTGAGTGCAAGTAAGCCAGTGGCCAGAGGGATTTCAAGTTCTCAAGGCAGAATGCAGCACAGAGCAGAAGCAGATCTTTCTCGGGCAACCACAGCTGAAGTGATGAGCGCAACAGCCCTGTCAGGTCCTGAGGACACTGTTTTGCAGCAATCCTCCACATATCTGTCTCTTAAAATCTTTCCACCCCTTGCTTCTCCATGTCGTTTCGTGTGTGTGTGTGTGTGTGTGTGTGTGTGTGTGTGTGTGTGTGTGTGTGTGTGTGTGTGTGTGTGTATGTGTTAAATGCTTCAGGGATGAGAGCTCCACAGCAACCTGTTCTCCACAATTGCATGAATTTTAAGTGAATCGTAAGTCTGTATTAGCCACTATCCAGTACACACAGGAAGCCTCTCTGATAAAAGCTAAGAGATTATCCTATTTATAAATAAAAAGCATCATTTAGAAGGCAGTTTGATACTTTATCCATTAAGCCAGATAAATCTCAGATCCCATCCTAAAAGAGTTGGTAACCCCACACATTCCTGCCACTATTTGACCATGATAGTATATAGATTTTACATTTTGCAGCCTTACAAAATTTATATTTTCAATTCACATTTTACAAATACTTCTTTATGCTTTAAAATATGTTCAAAATCATTTTATTGGTTAATGGTGATCTCAATGGGTGCTGTTGCTTAATTTTTTTCTGTATTGTTGAAGCCCTGTACATGCAACTGATGTTTTTCTCATTTCCAAGCAAGAATAAATAAAGGACTGTTCACATTAACAAAAATACTAAGAAAGACTTTTTGAATAAAAGTGAATAATATTTGATCATTAATAAGACAAACCTAAGGGAATCAATACAGTTCTTCAGTAATTCTTATTCTTGTAAGATCATCATTTTGTTCTCACAGAAATTGGTTTATGTGCCACATGGAAATTACTTTGTCTTTGGCAATAGTCTTATAAAATGTTATAAAAGATTTTGAAAAACATTGCCTCTTTTCCAAGAATTAAACTATAGAAAAGCAAGAACAATAAGACATCCATGACCAAACGCTTCCTAGACTTTACCATGGAGCCCACCATAGGTGCAGCTAGCTAATCAACATAATGAAATAGCAAGTAACAACTCAATTATGACATTCACCAGGATATTAACATTCCTAAAACGTGAACTTCTGTTATATAATATATATACATATCACATATATTATATATGATTTGTAGCCTCTTATTCAGTGACAAGCATATAGTGTTCTTTTACTCTTTCTTCTAGACCAAAACATATTGTTTCTGGGATAACTGGGTGGAAATATTAATGACTTCTCTTATTGCTATACCTAATAAAAATAGAAAGCATAAGACTTTTGTTGGGATGAACTCTGGTGATTTGAATATCTCATGTGCCATATGAAGAATAATTTTTAAGACAGAGGCTAATATGTAGCTTTCCAGGAAATTTCTATGTAGATCACGTTGACCATAAAACTCACAGAAATCCCCCTGCTTCTGCTTCTGGAGTGCTTTGATTAAAGGATGTGCCATTGTGCCTAATGAAGAATAGCTATTTAAAGACCAAAAATACTTCACAGACTCCATGCGCAATGTTAGGGACAGTGAGACGCCCCAACAGATAAAGGCACTGGGCCCACATGGTAGGGTAGAAGTAACTACTGTAAATCGTCCTTGTGACCTTCCCACACAAGCTGTGGCACATGTGCACATGCCCGTTACATACACACAATTAAATGAATAATTAAATAAATGAATGAAAACATATGTAATGTTCTAAAAATGTTCCAGCAGTTGAATTAGACATTGTGGTGGTCTTCAGCCACTAAACTAATAAGCAAATAGACTGGGTTGTGTTTAGACATCAGTTTCCAAGTAGAATTGGTAGTACTTCCTGTGTTGAAGTTAGTGGGGGCAGTTAGGTTCCTTAACCTTCAAAAATGCAAGTTTGTGTTACTTCCTCAATTCAAGTAAAGAAACCCAATCACTTGAAGAGTTTATTGGAAGCAAAATATCTGTTTAAAAAAACCTCTTTTCATTTATAAACAGGAAAGTTCCTCCTACTTAGAATGAAGAAGTTCATTAGTTATATGGAAATCAAAATATATGTAGAAGGAGGTAGTACATTATGAATAATCCAAGATGGGTAGACAGACAGACAGATAGATGTGTGAATACACACGCACGTACACACACACACATACACACACACCAGCTCAAAGCCATCCTTTCACGTTCCTCAATGTGATGGTAAGGCTGAAAACTACATCATATTCCTCCTTCTGCAGTCACTTACTAAACTTTCCCTAAAATAATCCTCAAGGAAGAAGCAGTAGAGCACCATTCCCATCCCAGCCATTTTCCACAGCACTTCTGCGTCTCCTCCTCAGGACAGCATGGCAGCAGCTACAACAGGTTCAATATGTACATTTTACTGTCCAATCAGTATCAGTCCTGTGATTTCCTCACAGACATGACAACACCTACCAGCCAGAGACCTCTTCCTCAGAAGTCTTGGTGGCAGCCTCACCAGTCCCGACTCCACAACTGTAAACTCTAGAGGGATTCCCCTTTCCTTCTAACCCCATCCTTTCCCCCACACATTTTCCTTTGGACCGGGACTATTTTGTCAGTTGCTAAGACTAAATACTAAATGTTGTCCTTGGTTCCTTTTTCTCTAAAGTTATATATCTGATTTTCAATAAATCTGGTGAGCAAAAACTTCAAGCTTTCAAGAATTTAATGGTCTCCAAGCATACGTACAGTGGCAGCATCATGACTCAGGCCTTGCTTCCGGACCTTTGCTTTGAGCTCTTAAATCACTGCATAGCATCTGCCCAATTACTACCTTTTTTCTAATACAAAACTCAGAGCAATCATGCAAAATTGCATCTGATCTTATTTTATCTATTATTTTAAGGTCCTTTAAGAGTACCATTTACTTCTTGTTTCCATTATAAAAAGGACAAGAAGTCAAATACGTGAATCAGATATTAATAAAATATTTGCCAATAAAAAAACAACTCTACAATTTTACTAAGGATGCATTTCACTTTGTGTAGAAAAAAAAAACAAAACATTGGGTTTGCCTCTGAATCTTTTACTTACATTTCAGTCTAGATTTGATATGATTCTATTTCATAATAGAAAAGATTAAATGGCCTGAGATAGATACAAATCAGGGAAATGGCCACTGGTAAGAGAACAAATACAAGCTAAATATGAAGAGTTTAGATGGCTGTGGTACTGAAACAAATCAGGGAAATGGCCACTGGTAAGAGAACAAATACAAGCTAAATATGAAGAGTTTAGATGGCTGTGGTACTGAATCTCGGCTCCGATCCAGAAGCATCTGCCCATCTCGAAGCTTGGAAACCAGGCACCACTATTAAAAATGATGCACTGTGTCTGCTGTATTTTAGGTATTTTCTTCAGGAGAAAAATGACTTATCACATGGAGACTGAAAATTAAGATCCTTTAGAACAGTATGTTTATTTCAATCTAAGGAGATCAGGAATTACTTAATACACAAATATAGACAAGAAAATGATTTCAGAACACAAACTGTCAGGGATCTCATGAAGTATTTTTTAATTGTTAGTGGCTGTAATCACTACTCAATTTCAAGACTATCTAAAGTCCTAACATCTGAAAAGAATATAAATGTGAATTAATAGCATTATTTTATTTTCATACAGCATTTTATTTGGCATAACAAAGTCATCAGAACTGATCAATTTTTGGGTCAAAAAACTTTGTACCTGATAAATTTTTTTACTAATTATCATTGAAATTTATTCCATTCACATACGAAAAATATTTATTTTAAAAAATTCTTTTAGACTTCTGGAGGGGTCAGAATGTGATGTGTGATTTCCCTCTGTATGCTGTAAATAACATTGGTTAATAAAGGAACTGCTTTGGGCCTATAGCAAGCTATAGGTGAACAAAGCTAGGTGGGGAAAACTAAACTGAATGCTGGGAGAAAGGAGGCAGAGTCTCTAAGAGAAGCCTTGGAACCACCGCCAGAGACAGACATGCTGAAACATTGCAGGTAGGCCACGACCTCGAGGTGATGTGCAGATTAATGGAGATGGGTTAAATTAAGATGTTAGAATTAGCCAATAAGAAGCTAGAGCTAATAGGCCAAGCAGTGATTTAATTAATATAGTTTCTGTGTGTTTATTTCAGTTCTGGGCAGCCGGGATGAACAAGCGGCCTGCTACTACAAGAATGGTTGTTGCTGACAATAATAGCTGACTTAAGAAAAGTAAATTTTTTTTACCTTATCCAATTATAACTGAGAGTCTCACTACTTATGGAAAAGAAGTACATTAATGACATAGTATTAACATATTTCCCCTGACACATTTAATTTCAAAATGGGTAGGAAACAGATGAGCTGACAGACAGATGATGGGTAGAGAAACATATATAGAGAGAGGATAGATAGATATTAGATAGATAGGTAGATGATAGATAGATAGATGATTGACAGATAGATAGATAGATAGATAGATAGATAAGTAGATAGATAGAGATGTTTTACTATGTTGTTCCCAGGTCTAAATATGAATGCTATAATCCTGTAAAATTTTTGGAGATATTTATGTGCTATTCTATATCAAAAAAAATTCCCTTTGCAAAACCAAATTGTATTATAAAGACATTTTAAATGTCAAAATCACTAAGTGGAGAAAACATTTAAATTTGAATATAATTGAATTTGTTCCATAAGGAAAAAAATAGCTGGAGACTAATGAAAAGCAATGTCTGAAGAAAAATTTATTATTTGAACAATCTTTATCAGGAGCATGAATTTGTGAGATGTTATTTTAATGGTTTGAGTCTTAAGTGGCCTAACTAATAGTTAATAGTTTGATGGTATACAGAGGGGTGGACATGAGTTTCAACTACCTTGTTTCAAACCAGCGTGCACTATATATAGACAATGTTAGAGAAAACATGATCGTTTGAGGTTTCATATTATTTTCCTAAAGAATTTTCCAAACCTTGAACTTACATAACATTGTACAATTGAAAAATAAAACTGTGGAGGTCCTTGGCCAACAAGTGGCCCTGATCCAGTACCAGCAGATCCATCCAGAGGGGTAAGTGTGTCCCTGCCTGGATGCCCAGATGCCAGGGAAGGGAGTACAGGTGCCCTTCAATTCCCTAAAATTTCTGGCCATTCAGCGGAACGACCCCCCCCCCATCTACTGACTTTTGTGCTTATCCCACCCCAGCTTGCCCCCAAGCACCCCTTTCCATCTGCAGGGTCCTAGGATCCCCGAACTCAAACTACTTCAGAGCTGAGACTCTGGGGAAAAAATGGTGAGAGCAAGGCTGCAGGGGTTTCTGTGTTCCAAGGAGCCGGCATCTGCCAAGCCTGCCCTTTTGTCTGCAAGGTCCTTGGCCAGCAAGTGGCCCTGATCCAGTACCAGCAGATCCATCCAAAAGGGGTCCTTAGATCGACCACCACAGCCTACTTCAGGGAGGAGGGGATCTGAGAGCCAGCTCCAGTCCTGGGGGACCTAAGAGAGGGCAGAACAAGAAAAATCCCCAAGTATACAGTTAGCCACAACAAAAATAGGACGAAGCCACTGAGACTCTCCTGACCGCATTCAAAGGAAGAGATGGGCAGGCGCCAATGCAAGAATTCCTCCAACAACCTGAAAAGCAACATGATAACACCAGGATCCAGCGAATATGCAACAGGAAGACTTGAACAACCTAATCCAGAAGAAGTAGAAGAAATTGACTTGAAACATAACATTGCGAAAGTGATAGAGACCATTAAAGAGGATGTGAAAAACTCCTTTAAAGAAATGGATGAGAAGACTAACAAAAAGTTAGGAGAAATGAATAAATCCCTCAAAGATACCCTAGAAAACCA